>APFE030282917.1:1013-53316 GCA_000404065.3 Pinus taeda
CCATCCACCTATAGTGTCTTGATTGCTGCAACTTAGTTTGTGAGTGTAAATATTGAAGTGGTTGATGATCAGTATGTATAACTGTCTCTTTTCCCATTAAATAATGTTTCCACTTTTTCACACTCTATACTAATGCATGCAATTCTATATCATATCTGGGATAATTAACTACTGTAGAATTAAATGTCTCGGAATGATAACATATGGGTTTATCGTGCTACATCAACACTACTCCCATGGCATAGTCACTAGCATCTATTTCAATCTCAAAGGGTCTTTGAAGATCAGGCAGTGCTAGTACTGGTGTTGTACTAATCTTTTCTTTTAAGGTCTCGAAGGATTTCTATTGTTTGCCTCCCCACTGAAACACCTTGTTCAATCCTATTAAAGTATGTAAGGGAGTTGCAATCAAGGAAAAGCTAGCAATAGACTTTCTCTAATATTGTGCTACTCCTAGGAAGCTTCTAACTTCTGTAGTAGATTTGGGTTTTGGCCAGTTTACAATGACTGCAACCTTAGAGGGATCTATCTTCAATTCACCACCCCCTACAATATGACCCAAATAATTCAAATATGTTTTTCCAAATTCACATTTTGAGAGCTTAACATAGAGATTTTCTCTTTTTAAAACATCTAGGGTCTGCTTTACATGCTTCAAATGTTCTTCCCATGTTTTACTAAATATAAGAATGTCATCTAAATATACAATGACAAAATCATCAATAAAAGGCCTGAGTAGATCATTCATTACTCTCATGAAAGTAGCATGAGCATTTATTAAGCCAAAAGGCATAACTAACCACTCATACAATCCCTGCTTTAATTTGAAAGCATTCTTCCATGCATCTTGCTCTGCAACTCTGACTTGATGGTAGCCACTATGCAAGTCCAACTTGGAAAAGTAAATAGCTTCTTTCATTTGATCTAGTAGATCATCTATGAGAGGAAGGGGATAATGATTTTTTTATCGTTATCTTATTTAGTGCTCGGTAATCAATGCACATTCTCCATGAGCCATCTTTATTTCTCACCAAGGCAATTGGAGACCCACATGGTGATGTGCTAGGTGTTATGAACCCTTTCTCTTGTAGCTCCTGTACCTACTTCTTGATTTCTTCATTCTCTAAAGTGGACAACTTGTACATTTTGATGTTAGGCAATGGAGCATCTTGTTGCAAATTAATATCATGTACTATTTCCTTTTTGGGTGGCAAACTTTTAGGTTCTTGAAAGAGTATATCATATTCTGAAACAACTTTTTCTAAATCAGCTTGTTGTTTAGCATTACAGCCTTCAAATACATTGGTTTTATCAGGTTTCTTTTCCTTTACAACCATCAGTAAAAATTGTTTGCATGAATTTACAATTCTTTTCATCTTCCCTAAGTTTATGAGAGTATAATTATTCATGATTTTATGAGCTATTACAATATATTCAATTCCATATTTAACGAGTTGATACTTTTTTTCAGCTCTATAGAAAATGGCTTTTCTATCATACAAATAAGGACTTCCTAAAACAATTCCACATATATCCAAGGGAACTGTATCTAACTCAACCTCATCTACAAATGCTAACCCAAAAGAAAACCTAAGTTTACATTGTCTAGTCAGTTGTAGCTTTGCTTTATCACATAACCAACCTAATGGATATGGCTTCTTGTGAGATGTGGTTAGTAATCCTAGCTTCTTTACAATTGCTTCAAAAATTAGGTTTACTTGTGAGCCATTATTAAACAAAGTATCAATCTTTTTATGCTTGGAAATAAATCTAATATGAAAAAGCTCATGTCTTTTCCTCTCATTTTCTTCATCATCAGTAGATTGTGCAGAATTACTAGCAGTTGCTTCATAATTTTTACCTTTTATACCGATGGTTGTGATTGTTGTTTCATCCCCTGAGTCTGACCCCAAATCCTTTTGAATAGTTGCACCAGTCTTCTTCTTTTTGCCATCAAACTTCTTGGGTCTCAGCTCCGAATGCAGAATCCAACAGTGTTCATCATCATACCCATCCTTCTTGCAGTGAGTGCATGAAGGTTTGGTCTTTTGTACAGCATTTGTCTTCCTCTCTTTCCATTTTTGCTTTCTCTTTTCCTTGTTCTTGCTTGCAATGGGTTTTGATGATCCCCCAACTTCTGGGTCACATTCTTGCCTCTAGCCTCTAAATGTGTATCCTGAACAGATATCTCATATATGCTAGTGGGATTAAACATGAGAATGGTGTGCTTTAAATAGTTGTGTAGACCACCTATATACTTCAGCAGAGTTTCAGGTGAGTCTAAAGAAATTCCTAGAATCAAAGCTATTTTTCTAAATTCTGGGGTGTAGTCTTGTACATTTTTCCCTTTTAATTATCGAAGAGTTTGCCAACTCATCATATATTGTTGCATATAAGCTAGTGGATAGAACTATTTTTTAATTGTAGAAACAAATTCACTCCAGACAGAAAGGATTTTACCATGCTTCTTCATGTCAGCTTGTGTCCTGCCTTCCCACCATACCAAGGCAGTGCCTCCAAGGCATAGGCTAGCCAACTGAATTTTACTTTTGTCTAAATCAATGCTCTGCACCCTGCAATACACATCAATCTATCTAATCCAATTATCTAGCTTCTCTGCATTCAACTAACATCTAATTTAATCAAAGATGTTTTCTTTTTATTTTCAGGGCTATTAGGAGGTGTGGGAAGCTTTTATTCTTTCCCTTTGCCTTTAGAATGGTCTTTGAGGAGAGATTATTCTGCTCTTTTATCTTGTTTGGAGTTTGATAAATCTTCATCTCTACCTTTCTTAAATTCTCTATACATTTCTTCTACCATGGCTCTCATGGTCATGAAACTATCCATGAACTGGAAGTCTGATTCCAAGGGAGTTTCTTCTGCCATTTTCCTCTTAGGATAGACTCTTCCAATTTATGGGTTAGCTTAAACCAATTCTCCTTCTCCTAATTTGAGCTTTGTCCTAGTTAGCATTCAACAAAAAAATCCATCACAAGCTTGTCTAACCTTAGCAACCTAATGTTCTAATACCACTTGATCTGTAATTGATCTAATACAAATAATAAGGTATTACAGACTCATGTGCATGGATGTGCCTATGTTATTTTATGCAACGGATTGATAAGATTGTGAAATACACAGGCAATGAAGTAGTTAAAGAAAAGATAACAGGCAAACATATAAACACAACAAGTTTAATAAGCAGTTCACCTAATACTCCTGGGCTACATTTCCTAGTCTAGCCTTCAGTGATGGCCTCTCTATTATGTTTTCAAGCAGAGTTTTTACAACAATGAGCTCAATTTGAGTCTCACTTAGCATATACAAATCAGCAAGACTGTACTTGGATCCCCCAAGTCTCTGGAGTACACAAACTCTCCTTACTGACTCTCGACCTCTATTAGTCACAATAGCATGATCCCAATCTGAGACTCATACATGACAGGCATATACAGAGGAGTTTGCTTGAACCTCTCAAACCTTCTATGGAGTACACAGACTCTCTGACTCTATCTGAATCTGTCCTTACTCTAGCTTGATGTTGCCTTTGCGTCTACAAGTCAGCTTGGCTTCTTCTCTCTGCTTTTTGCTCTTAGCTTTCTACTTCTTAACTTCCTTGCCTCTCTCTCTGTCAATTCATGGTTTTAAAGCCAATCTTCTTTCTAACTGTTCATTTCCCTACCTTTGTCCGTTTGAATCCCTCTGTCCTGCGTCATCAGTCACTGTATAATGCCTCACCGAGAGGTGGCCACCTATTTCATAAAGGATGAGTGTCAGTTCTCTTGGACATACTTTAAACGACTGTTTTTACCGTTAACTCCAAGAATGCTTGTAAAACACAACCTTCTGCCAATGCATCTTCCATATCGGACTTCAAATCCTATACAAATCTGCCTATTACCCTCGTCAAATCTAGTCATCCATTGGAACGCGTCTCCATCGTTGATCTGGAGCCTCCAAATCATACGATCATTGTCCATATTGGGCGGATAAGTAACATGATGTTTATCCATCTAATGTGAGTAGTTTTCTCTCTCTTCCATCGTACGTGTGTCAACCATTATGTGGCATCGAGCGAGATTCAATTGAAACCACTTACCGCTCGAATCCCTTCCGATATCCTTCCGGTTTTTGTTGGGCCCTGCTTCTGATGAAATCAAAACGATAACCATTGCATTTTATGATTTTTCAGGTCTGGGTGCTTGCGGCCTTTCCTTCTTTGATGAGTTTTCCTTGTGATATGCAATTAGTGACTTGTTGCTAATCACATATCAAAAACTACCCCCGTTTCTCGAAATGGCCTGTTGATTTGCTAATTTGCAATAGTGTGCGTTACCATTGGCCGACGGTCTGCGCGCTTGACCGACAGTCCTCGTTGCTCCACGCTAATCACCAATTGTAACTATTATGAGGATACCTTCGATAAGCTTAATCTTCACAAGATTTGTAGCCTTTGGCATAATTTTTAAAGATTTCAAGAAAACTAAGAGAGTGTTCTAGGATCCAATTTGGATCAATCTTGATGCATGGGTTTCATGCTCAAGAGAATTTAATTTATAGGTAAAATTACCCACTGAGTGCTTCTAGCTTTTTCATAAATTCATTGAGTCATTTTCATGTATGAATGGACCATTTGGGCATGTTACATATTATAAGAAAAATTATTTGAGTCAAATTAGATTCAAAAGACCCTCCAAGACCATGTAAAATGTGCTAGCATCAAGTCATCCTACAGACACTTCAAGTCAACTTAAAAGGATGTCTCAAGGAGCCTATATATGGAGCCATCAACCTCATTTGAAGCGGACTCAGTCAAGCACAAGAAATTTCAATCAGGCGACAAGAAGAAGCCTATTATCCTAGCAAAGGAAAAAGAAGCAAGAACTGACTTATTTGGGTCTTTTTTAGGGTGAAAATCTCTCACACATGCTAGAGGAAGATTGGGTACTATATGTTACTACTGAAGCTGAGTCACTACAATCATCTAAGAGGGTCAAAACAAGGAAGAAGACAAGAAACCTTTCAAGCTGAATTGAAAAAGAAGGAGCCACTATCCAAGTGAAGAGGAATAAACGGATAAATATTTTTCTATCTTTCACACATGTTGCAACTAGGGTTTCTAAAGTGGCCAGAAAATTGCATGCATGTAAAAAGAGGCTGAAATTCCAGAGAAGTTGAAAATTCTAGAGAATTTTGGGTTTACTTTGCAGGTACCGAGTTGCATGTATGATTTCCTTACTATTTTTGACATGCATTGCATATGCATGTGGTTATTTGGTTATGCTTTGTCATTGGCATGGAGGATTGCCTAGATTGACAGTGGTTTTCCCTAGCCTTTCCATTTCCTAGATATCTGTGGTGTTGTGGGTTTTACATTTGTTTTCTGGTTGGTACTCATGATCCTTATGGATGTGGGTTGAGTTATTAGTTCTTGGAGCCTTGGTTGGACAAACACTTTGGAAGCCCTATAACAGCTTGGGTTGAGTTACTAGTCCTGGAAGCCTTGGTTGGAAAAACACCCTGGAGCCCAACAACAATTCTGCGTTGAGTTACTAGTCCTAGAATCCAGGTTGGAACAAATTCTCTGGAGACCTGGATAGCTTAGGTAGAGACGAATCCAATGATGGTTAGTGATGTTTGATTGTAAGGTGGAACCACTAATTGAGGGTTGAGGTCATTTGGCCTCTAGAATCCCTAGTTTGATTTTAAGTGGTTTATTCCATGAGATCCCACATTCATGTTTGGAATATGGTGCAAGAGTGGTTGGCTGAAAGAGATATTTGGTTCAGCCCAATCTATAGTTGGGTGGTACATGGAAGTCCCTGATTTATTTGGATTTTCATATGTTAATAAGATATATTTTCCTCTTGTATTCTATGTGTAATTGTACTTTTTGTTACATGGCTATGATCATTGTTTTATTATTGTTGTTTATCTAGTTATATGTTGGTTACAAGCATGGTTTTATGATGGTCTTAAGTTATGGCTCTCGTCATGTTTTGGTTAGTAGATGAAATTTTAATGAATGAATGGCCTAATAGATGATGATGCAACTATTGTGAGAGGGAATAAAACCTTATTGATGATTCTTAGATAAGTATGAGACCCCTATGTTTATATATCTAATTATGACCTATAGATTACATATTCATGATGTGTTTGATGAATCGTTTTCATGGTTAGGATGGGTGTTGAAAATAATACTGAGAGGGGGGGTGAATCAGTATTATCTAGTCCTTTTACCAAATCTTCCCTATTTACACTTTGAATTATTTTTGCATATCAGTACCATAAAATAATGAGCATGAACAAGAAAAACAGACAGTCACATCAAAGAACACCAGATATAAGGTGGAAACCCAATGTGGGTGAAAACCACCTGCTGCAATATGTCTCTATCTTCTTTCAAATTAGAAACTCCTTTTACAATGGTCTTGTACTAGTGCAGTCCTTTACCAGTATGCAGGCTGCAATCTTCAGAGAGCTACAACTCTCTCTCATTTTCCAGTCTCTCCTGGAAGGGAGCTACAACCCCCTACTTCTTTTCTTTCAAGGACCACTTTTCATAAATTTTCAAACTGGATCCATAAATATCAAATGATCATAAAGTACCAATAAGTCACCCAGATAACCAGATCCACAATAACAGAAAACTAAACTCAGAACACCTTCTGCGGCATCTCCTACAGCACCTCCTGCGGCGCCTCCTGCGGCGTCTTCTGCGGCGCCCCTTGCGGCGCCCCCTGCGGCGTCTACTGCGGCGCTTCCTGCGGCGCCCTCTATTCCGTCTCCTGCGGCGCCTCCTACGGCGTCTCCTGTGGCACCTCCTGCGGCGCCTCCTACAGCGTCTTCTGCGGTGCCTCCTACGGCGTCTACTGCAGCGCCTTCTACGGCGTCTCCTGCGGCATCTCCTGCGGCACCTCCTGCGGTGTCTCCTGCGGCGTCTCCTGCGGCGCCTCCTGAGGCGTCTCCTGTGGCGCCTTCTGCAGCATCTCCTGCGGCGCCTCCTACGGCATCTTCTGCGGCGCCTTCTGCGGTGTCTCCTGCGGTGCCCCCTGCGGCATCTTCTGCGGCGTCTCCTGCGGTGCCTCCTGCAGCGTCTTCTGCGGCGTCTCCTGCGGCGCCTCCTACGGCATTTCATGCGGCGTCTTGTGCGGCGCCTCTGCACTTCCGCAGCTGCAGCACTCGAGAGATCACCCTTCACAGATTCGCTTTCCACTTCACGTCATATAGATCGAGCTTTTGAAACAATAACCCAATATTTCAGATCTTAAGATATTCAACCTAAAAGCATACATAAGCCAAATGATCTCCTTTGCTTTATATAGGCAAGCTCTTCCTCAAATCATGGATCATGGGGCTCAATAATAATAATAAAATAAAACAATACCATGGGCCAAAACCATAACAAACCAATACCATCAACTCAATACTAGGGATCAACATGACTGTCGAGATGCCATGGTCCAAAAACCATAGGTTCAAATTCCAAGGACTAACTACCATGGACCAAAGGTAAGTTTTCCCACATGAAATAAACTTTTCTCTGCATAAAATTCCGTGAGCTTTTCTCCACATGAAATAATATTTTTTTTAATTCTCATCGCATTGAGAGCCATGCCATGGGTGTTGCCATCAAGTACAACATCTGTAACATACAACTATACCAGAAACATAATGCCAACATAAATTAACTTCCAATTTAGACCAATCTAACTATGAAACCAAATAATGACAAACCAGATTCACCTATTCTAATTCAACAACCAATTCAAAAGAAAGTATAGTATGTTGTGTGGAATTGAAATCTTAATCTATTACACTTGCAAGAATTGAAATATTTATCTACCACACTTGTAGAAATGAAATTACATGAAATGAAATCTACTCTAAGGGATCATGTGTGCATTAGCAAATTAGGATCCTATTAAATGAATCATCGAAACCACATGAAATGAAATGAAAGAAAAAAAAATCATTCTTAACCAGTAGATATGAAAATAGACAAAAACAATCACTCTTAACCTCTCACATAGGAAAAGATATGAAATAAATAAATCTTAATCTATGAAAAACACTAAATCTTAATCTATGAAAAACAATAAATCTCACACATTGTAGGTGGCCAATCAAAACATAAGGGATGGAAAGTTGAGAGGCTCCAAATACAAGCATAACCAAATCAAAGTGAACATCACTCATGAGCATGGTGCCAATTCCAAATTCTATAATCAAAACATCAGCATTTCCCCAATTTTTCACATGCCTTTCAAAGGACAAGGCTCTCCTATTTATACAAAAACATAATAAGCTACCTCATTAATGGAGGTCCATTATTCTCTCCCTAGATCCCTAGAAAATCTCATATAGTTACAACTCAAATAATTAATGATGAGACACATATCCTCATTGACCTTTATCCAGATCTTGTTCCATATCTTGAAGATAATTCGAATTTGACTATTGAATGTCACGTAATGGTGCCTTGGAAGCTTCCAAATGACCTACACATGTCATGAAACTCAAGCCACTTTTAAGTATTAGCGAGTATATGTCATTTTTCTAAGTTTTAACCATTTAATTCACTTATAATACTAGAAATTATTATCTTTTGGAAAACACAAAGGTAACCCCAGATAATCATGAAATTGGAGGCTAATGAAAGGTTATATGGTCATGGAGTTGCGACATGTGAATGAGATGGTGGCGATAAAGGTGAAATTGGATGATATTTTAATAGATTTTGGAGACTCTACAATACTACTCAAATCAATCAACACTATTACCTTTTTCTTCTTGATATGTCCTTCTATCTTGATAGTTTGAGGAGTGTTAATTCCGACCAATTCATTACAATATATGGTTGGATTCATTTATTCTTTCTCTGGGTCATGAATGAATGATAATTATTCTTCACAATGCCCTTCAAATCACTTCAAACTACTTTATCAAACAAAAACTATGCAAATGCAAAAAAACAAAAACACATAACTTTTCTTGTTTTTCCACTTTGTATGAGCACGATCTTGAAATGATTGTAACTCTTTAATTTTGATTATTCAAGTTTCTAAATTTTGGCATGTGATATTCCTCTGTGTCCTCTTTCCAATCCCATAAGTCTGATCATGATTGGATTCTCCAAGAAAACGTTATACCCAATTAGCCACGTTGACCTAATTATAGACTTGTTGAGTATATCGAACTTGTATGATGTTCCACATGTCATTGTTTTGATATTCAGATCTAAAAATGATATCCAACAAACTAAATTCCATCCTCTTTCTGTCACTTATTAGGAAATTTTAATATGATTCTTAGAGAGACAATTATGATGATTTTCCCAAGGTGACTTGTTTGATATTGAATTCGAGAGGCTGCAAAGACACTAACTTACTTAGTCCATAACTCCAAAAATATAACAAGCCAAGATCTAAAATGTGGTCAAGAAGTTCATAATGATTTTGGCTCCAACAGGTTTTAATTTTAGCTACAGAAACTTCATAGAAAAAATGTTATATTGAAAATTCCACAATAACCTGTTTGAAGCAGGGAAACCCTAGAATCTAAAGCTTTGATATCAATTGTTATGCAAGAATCTCACAAAATAGAAGAAAAATATAGATAAACAAACTCAAAAGTAGCCTCTTCACAGGGGAAACCTCCTTTACATCACACAAATTAAAAATTATTGGATGATACAGATGACAAGACCTTCGTTGTATATATAGGAGTCTAGAGGGTCAAAACATAATCAGAATTGATATAACAATAATAATGTAAGGGCACAACAATAATAATAGTGGGCTTCTATGGGGCGCAATAATAACAATATGGGGACAACATGGGCACAACAATAACAATAAGGAGCTACAATGACAATAATAATAAGGGAATACACTAGTATTATATGGATCTAACATTATCTTTCTAGTATGTTGTGAACTAACGATAATAATACATCTTTATTTCTATTTAGTTATTCAGAATGAGTGATTATTTCTACCATGTTTGCATATGGCGATATGAATTCCTATGGCTCGTCCTATTTGTTATCATGAATGAGTTTTATTTTTTTTAGTATAAGAGTGAACATTGATATCGGTGTGGTTTACACTTTCTTTCTTTCAATTACTTCTCTTGTTTATACATTAGAGCATAAAAATTGGCATATACCCTGCCTCTATTTGTTTCGCTTGAGAAATGATTTCCTCATTTTATGTAGGCTAGGATTCATCATAAACATAATCATGTCCTTTATGTGTAATAGAAATATTGTTCTAGTCTACAACAAAGTTTATTCTTTGTCCTACCATAATCTTAGTCACTACAGACTCAAGTTAAATTTATAAAGTCTATTTACCTTTGGATATGTTGTAATGTTTACTTTTAAAGGAATTGTATTTTCAATGGCTGTGGATATGACTATATGTGTTTTTCTATGGTAATTTATTTCCCAAAATCATGTGCTCCTAGCCCAAATTTCTCGAACTAAACAATCTATTTTCTAGGTATGTTTTAGGCTTTAATTCTCAAAATTCCATATTCCTTATTGTTTCGTTTCTCTTTTGAGTATGACCATCTATATACTGTATATGAAATTTACAGTCGATAGCTTCAAGTTATTTTTCCATAAAATATATAGTCACTAACTAAGCTATTTTACAACTATACCATAGTTGGTAACTTGAGTTGATTCCTTGATATTATCACAATTATGGGAACAAACAACAATTCATAGCTGGGTGATTTTGGGATTTCCATTCTGAGACTATACTGGAAATCTATTATGAATCTACTACAACTTTCTTCTTAATATTTTCTTCTCTGATGGAATAGTACATGATGGGGTTTCTCCTTAATACTCTTTCTCCCTCTTGTGAGGGTTACTGCTAAGGTCTACTGCCTCTCAACATGTCAATTCATTCCTACTTTAAACTATGAAACCCTTACCATTCTGATTTGTAGCTATCATAGTTCTGGTGATTTCCTACTAATTCCTTTTGGGAAAAAGATACTTAAGATTAAACCATTTTACTAAGGTACACCTTCATAACTAGATATAAGGACTCCCACCAATCAATTAATCACTCTCCCATCCTAATCCACCCACACAACTACACATGTAGCTGTGCATGCTACCCCATTGCTAGGCATCAGTTCCTAGTGTCTTTATGCCAACGACTATCTAGACATTCTATGGTCTTTGTTGTTATAGTCATGCATAGATTAAGTTCTACTATTTCCTAACTACGACACTGAATATAATCACATAACAGATCCTTACAACTACCTTCTCAAAGATAAATCTCTTTATCATAAAAATAAAAGCCCAAATTCTTATTCACAAAAATAAATTACCAAGATCATTCCCACAACAAAAATTAAAATTAAATCCAAATGCGTGAAAAACATAATTTACAATAATCCATCATACATGAATAATAACAGAAAACAAAATCTCTAACTAGCAGTCCAATATGGAAGTTGCATCTCGGACAAAACTGATTCACCGAACCTTGGATCAACCTCTAACCCCCCCGAGCTAAGATGATGTTGCATGTAATCAATGAGCCCCTCTAATACCTCATAATGTCTTTTCAACATTATTTCTCCCACAAAAGTTTCCTTGGCAGTGTTCCACCTTTTAGGGATATGTTAACCCTTCAACCTAAGTTTTTCTTTAGTTTTTCCTCATTACGCCTTCTTTTATCTTCTGAAGTTCTTTTTTGAATATTTATCTTCAAAATAGTATATTTATTTAAGGAATTTAAATGAAATCTAATTCAATTCATATTTGGGAAAACATCTTTTTACTCCAGTGTTTCTTTCCCGACAATTTCCATCTTTATTCAACAATTTATTTATTTAATTACATCAACTGTTCTTGATAATCAGTTCATCATGGCCCATTTTCCAACATACCAATAATAGTCACTTACAAAATAAAATGTTTCTATAATAGCGAAGGGTATTACATCTTTTCCCTCTCAAAAATAACACCATCCTCGATGTTTATTTTCCTTTGCCTTTGACCAAAACAAAGTTGGGTACACTTCTTCATATGACATTCTCATTCCCAAGTGGCCTCCTTAGGTGTAAAGTGCCTCTACTACTCCTTAACCTGAGTGATGACTCAATTCTAGAGCACGGTTTCCTTCAGCTCGAAGATGTGAAGTGGCTCAGGAAGTAAATCTCCTCCGGGTTCCTCCTATATCATATTCCAATCAAGCACCTGAGGACTATCATGTACCTAATTTTTTAACAAGGACACATGGAATATATTATGAACTCTAATATGGTCAGGTAAAGCAAGTTGATAGGCTATTGGGCCAACTCTATCCAGGATTTCATATGGCCCACAAAATCATGGCGCCAACTTTGCACACATCCCAATGCTTAGAGTACTCTTCTTGGGCTTTACTCGAAAATACCCATGGTCTCCAATGTTGAAATATTTATGCACTCTTTTTTTGTCTACATAATGTTTCTACCAATATTGTGCTATTTTGATCTTCTATTTCATTTTCTGCACAATCTGTTCCATTTCCCATAGGTTATCTAACCCCAATATTATCTTATCTTCTGGTTTACTCTAGCTTAAGGGTGTATTGCATTTCCTGCCATACAAAGCCTTAAAGGGGCACACTTTCATATAAGGCTAATAACTATTATTATATGCAAATTATGCTAGATACAAAAAATTCCACTCACTTGGTAGGTTGATTCATAACTTACATTCCTAGCATATCCTCTAAAATCTGATTGGTCCTTTTCCCTTTCCCATCCATTTATGGGTGATATACTATAGTAAAATTCTATTGTGTTCCCATAACCCCAAATAGTTCCCTCCAAAACTTGGAGGAAAAATTAGAATATCTGTGTCATACTATTACCTTATGTATTCCATGCAGGTGAAAAGTGTCTCTCATGAAAATATTAGCTATCTAGGTAGTCCAAACGTAGATTGTATCAGTATAAAATTGGCTTCTTTAGTCAGTACATCCACTACCACCATGATCAAATCATGTTGGCATTTTCTCCTTGGTAATCGGGTGATAAATTCCATTGAAATTGTCTCCCACTCCCATTTGGGTATGGGTAGAGGGTTGAGCAATCTGGCTAGAGTTGATGCTCCAGCTTTACCTATTGATAATCTATGCACCTTGCTAGATATTTAGCCACATCCCTCTCGATACTGGGTCAAAGAAAAATTTTCCTTAATTTATTAATCATTTTCAGATCACTGGGATGGCCTCCACAGGGCCTTCAATGGTACTTGCCTGCTATTATTTGTTTCAACGTACTCACATTAGGGATATATAATTGATTCACGTGGGTGATTCCTTTTTTCCGAATTTTCAACATATACGAAATTTTCTATTTTCTATAATTTCTTATGCATTTCCATATATTGATTATCTTAATGTATTGAATTCTTCACCTGTTCCAAAAAATTGGTACTTACACTACTAATAGATATCCCTAACACTGCATGAGCATGCTAACTTAGAGAATCTCGTAGTTTGTTTTCCTTATGTTTTACATGTTGTATTTCAAAGTCGAAATCATTGAGGAATTCAATCCATCTTACTTGCCTAGCATTTAAGTCCAACTCGCTAAAAATATACTTCAGATTGACGTGATCAAACAATAGTGTAAACTTCTTCCCAAACAAATAAGCTCTCCACAATTTAAGTGCATGTATCATTGTTTCCAATTCCAAATCATACACTGCATATATTTTCTCATGCACTTTTAGCTTCTTGGACCCATAAGCTATTACAACATTATCCTGAAATAATTCTCCTCCAAGGTGTTCTAAACAGGTGTCATTTTATTTGTTACCATGGATGAGCTTTCTTTTCATTAATCTATAAGCATGAAGGAGGCTATCGACGTGGTTTGCGCTCTCTTTCTTTCAGCTACTTCTCTTGTTTATACAATAGAGCACCGATATGGATATATGCCATCCCTCTATTTATTTAGCTTGAGGAATGATTTCCTATTTTTATGTAGGCCTGGATTCAACATAAAAATAATCCCATTCTCTATTTGCAATAGAAATATCATTCTAGTCTAGTGTAGAGTTCATCCTTTCTCATACCATAATGTTGGTTACTATAGACTCATGTTCAATTGATAAAGTCTATTTACCTCTAGATATGTTGTAATGTTTACCTAGAAAGGAATTGCATTCTCAATGACCATGGATATGATTGTATGTGTTGTTCTATGGTAATTTAGTTTACAAAATCATGTCCTTCTGGCTCGAATTTCGTGAACTAAACAATTTATTTTGTGGGTATTTTTTACTCTTTATTTCCCAATATTCCATATTAATTAATGCATTGTTTCTCTTTTGAGTATGCTCATCAATATGTTGTGTATGAAATTTATAATCGGTAGCTTAAAATTATTTTTCCATAAAATCTACTTTCGGTAACTAAGGTATTTTATATATATACCATATTTTGGTAACTTTAGTTGACTCCTTGAGCTTAACACTATTATGGGAAAGAACAATCATTCATAGTTTGGTGTTTTTGGGATTTCCATTCTGAGACTATAATAGAAATATGTTATGAATCTACTATAAAATTCCACCTAGTAGTTTCTTCTTTGACATGTCAATAGTACACGATGGGATTTCTCCTTAATACTCTTTCTCCCTCATGTGGGGCTTACTACTGAGGTCTACTGCCTCTCGGCGTGTCAAGTTGTTCCTACTTTAAAGTCTGAAACCCTTATCTTTTTGACTTGTAGCTATAATTTTTATGGTGAAATCTTGACAGTTCCTTTTGGGAAAAAGGTACTTAAGATTAAACTAGTTTACTAAGGTAAACCTTCATAGCTAGATATAATGACTCCCACCAATAAATTAATTGCCTCCCCATCCTAATTTACCCACACAGTTACACACATAGTTGTACATGCAATTCCATCTCTAGCCAAGGGTTCCTAGGGCTTTTATGCCAACCACTACCCAGACATTCTCTGGTCTTCACTGTTATAGTCATGTATAGATTAAAATTTATGCTCTCCTAGTAATGCAACATTGAATGTAATCACATAACATAGCCCTATAAGTATCTTTTCAAAGTAGAATCTCTTTATCAGAAAAGTAAAAGAAGAAATTTGTATTCATAAAAATAAATTACCAAGATCATTCCCACAATAGAAATTAACATTAAATCCAAAGGTATACCAAACATAATTTACTCCAATCCATCATATATGAATAATAATAGAAAAATAAATCTCTAACCAGTAGTCGAATATGGAAATTATATATGGGACAACACTAGTTCACCCAACCTAAGATCAACCTCTGATCCCCTCCAAGCTAAGACGATCATGTCTAGAATCAGCTAGCCCCTCAGATTCCTCATAATGTCTTTTCAACATTACTTTTCCCACAAATTTTTCCTTGGTGGTGTCTTGCCTTTCAAGGATATGTTAACCCTTCAACCTAAGATTTTCTTTAGTTTTTCCTCATGAAGCCTGCTTTTATCTCTTCTAGTGATTTTCTCCATATTTATATTCCAATGAGTATATTTATTTAAACAATTTAAATCAACTCTGATTCACTTCAAGTTTGGGCAAGCATCATTTTACTCTAATGTTTCGTTCCCCACAATTTCCAGCTTTATTCAACAATTTATTTATTTAATTAAATCAACTTTTCTTAATAATAAGTTCATCACGGATCATTTTCCAACATACTAATGATAGTTACTTACAAAATAAAATGTTTCTATAATAATAGAGGGTACTACATCTTTCCCCTCTCGAAAATAACACCATCCTCAATGTTTATTGTCCTTTTAGTTTTACCAAAACAAAGCTAGATATGATTCTTCATATGATCTTCCTATTCCAAAGTGGCCTTCTAAGTTGTAAACTTCCTCCACTGCACCTTAATTCCTTCCCCTCCAAGATGCGATGTAGTTCGAGAAGGAAATCTCCTTCAGGTTCCACCTATATCAGATTCTTACCAATCACATGACAACTATTGTGTACATACTTTTTCAACAAGGACACATGGAATACATTATGAATTCTAATATGTTCAAGTAAAGCCAGTTGATAGGCTAGTAGGACAACTCTATCTAGGATTTTAAAAGGCCCACAGAATCATAGTTCGAACTTTGTGCACATCTCGATGCTTGGAGTACTCTTTGTGGGCTTTAACCACAAATACACATGGTCTACGAAGTTGAACTCTTTATGCAGTATTTTTTTGTGTGCATAAATTTTATATTGATCTTGTGCTATTTTGATGTTCTTTCTGATTTTCCGCAAAACCTATTCCATTTCCGGCAAGGTATATAGCCCCAATATTAACTTATCTTCTAGTTGACTCCATCTTAAGGGTGTATTGCATTTCCATCCATATAAGGCCTTGAAGGGGAGCATTTTAATAGAAGGTTGCTAACTATTATTATATACAAATGTTGTTAGATGTAGAAATTCATCCCACAGTTGGTAGGTTGATTCATAACATACATTCTTAGCATATCCTCCAAAATCTGATTGGTCCTTTTTTCTTTTCCATCCGTCTACAGGTGATATGTTGTACTAAAGTTCAATTGTGTTCCCATACCAACCAAAAAATTCTCACCAAAAATTTAAGGTAAAATTAGTATCTTTTTCAGACATTATTAACCTGGGTATTCCGTGTAGGAGAGACATGTCTCTCATGAAAAGATTAGCTATCTAGGCAGTCCCAAACATAGACTATACCAGTATAAAATGGGTTTCTTTATTCATTACATCAACTACTAATGTAGGTGGACGTTGGTGGCCATCCTCCTATTCCACTTGTACATCCACCAATATCTCTTTTAGTCTTTTCAATTTCCTTAATTGTATCATAATTTACTATTTTTGGCAGTTTTCGAATCTTGGACTTCTGGAGCCATTTTGAGGCCCCAAATGATGTTTATTGGGAAAACTAGGGCCAATGTTTCACTAAGCCTAATGTTTTCCACTCAAAGGTTGTATTCCTTGGATAAGTATTTCTAACAACATATTGTGCATGTCAAATGAAGATCATATGCCAAAGTTACGATCTCGGGAGGTTGATGTACCAATTTTCCCAAACAAGGCCCATCACTTTGGTGCTTCATTTTCTAGGGTTAGGTTTTGGATATTTAGTGTTTTCCATTTTTTCTCAATAATAAATAGGCCTTTAAGCCTCATTGTAACAAAGCTCAAAGGCATGTAGCTGTTAGCCTCCTGCTGCAGCAGGTTACTCATATTTCATGATTGACATTTTTACAGGCCAAATATGTCATACTTTGCATGCTGCAATGCTCCATATTTTCTAAACAGTCACCAAGGAAAGAAGGCTACTCAAAGTTCATCCACTGCATTCCAATTTTGAAGAATCATTCCAGTTTTGTACAATTGTCAGATAAAGGGAGGTCCAAACAGCCTAATATTGGTCTCCCTAGGTTTCAATTTCCTGTTTTAGAATATAGAGAATGAAAATCTATCCAAACAGCTTAATCTTGGCAGATTCTTAGATAGGTAGAGAATCAAAGGAGCCCAACTGCTTAATCTGGGCCCTTGGAAGAAAAAAGGTAGTTTGTAGATAGGAAAGAAAAATTGAAATGATGGGTCTGCAAGTCTAAGTGCACCCAAACCAAAAGAAGAAAAAATGTTAGGTAAGTAGGCTGGGTAGGTAGTTTTGAGGTTGCAGAATCTTGATTGCTGATCAATTCCATGTTTTCAGGGTGTCATCTCTACTCAGGACACAATCACCAACAATTTTATGTGAAAGAGCTCAAAACAGGCATAACTAACTTCCTTTCTCCATCTCCCCCAAATCATTAACTAATTTCCCCAAAAAGAGGTCAAGATCTACTTGATATCTCTTAGTTTCATCATTTTCATGTCATTATCTTGGGCGAAGACCTGCTTCACTCAAAGAGAATCCAAACTCTCTCTATAAGGTTCTATCTCCCCTTTTCAAGCCTAAGATTTATGAAACTTAGCGTTTTCTTGTCATCTCCATATTAACTACTAACATTATTATTTAACTCCCTATATTTTCCCTGTGCCCATACTAAAACTATGTAGATAATCCCCTTATGTAAATATCCCCTCCCCTTGGTTGAAATATAACCATAAATACTTCACTGGGAATTACTAAGTCACCTGGACCTTAGTAAGAACCCTCCCTCTACAAAAATTTCCACTCCCAAGTGTGTGGACCCCTTCCAAACACTAAGGGAACGCTTTCCAAATGCTAAATAACCCTCCCCGCGCATTCTTCTGTGAAAAATATTAATGTTTGTTTGATAAATTTTCACCGCACAAACACATTTACCCATTTTCTAAAGTTGAAAACCCACCGCGCCACAAAAAATTAAGCCTTTAATGCACATGCGCCTTTGCTAAACCCCGCGCATCTCCCTTTCCCATCCACCGTCGGATCGCCTCCCCCAGATCTGACGGTCCCTGATTGCATCGCGCGCCCGATTACGGTGGTAGGTTACCACCTGACGTCCGACGGTTTTCCCGTCGTACACAGGGACAGGTGGCGGCCTCCCATTGCATCGGGCCGCCCCTGATAGAAACCACCTCCATACCAAAGGCGGTCCGACGCACAGGGAAAACTGCCCTCCCCTCACATAACAGGAGCGCCACCTCATCCTGCCAGGTCGCCTCCACGTCACCTCACCCTGCCTGTGCCCGGTCCATGTCACCCTGCCATGTCACCCCGCCGTACTGCCACATCATCTTGATGATGACAGCATGCTGACATGACATCCATACCAAAGGACCCCACTGTTGACGTCATCCGTCGTACTGCTGACGTCAGCAGCCAAAAAACCGAAAATTCGCGCAAGAGGAAAAATCGTGCTTCGGAGCTTCAGAATGAGAAACAGAGGCAGTTTTCGATGTGCGATTAGCGCGAAGCGGTAATCGCACATCACTACGGGAAGTAGGCCATATTGGGGAATCTTTAGGGAATCTTTTGATTCCTTGGCCCGTTTTGCACCGAAAAGGCCCGAAATTGCCCGATTTTGCCAAATTAAACCGATTTAAAGACAGGAAGAGACCAGAGACAGAGATTAAAGAGTATCAGATCAAATTCACAGAAAGAGAACACGTCAAAGAGTATCAGAAAGCAGCGGAGACCATCAATGTAGCGGCAAAGAGTATCAGCGAAGATCTTAATAGCGACCCAAAGCAGGAGAAAATTTAATACCTTCCAGCAAAGTCAAAGAAAGGGGCGAGGCCACTCAAAACTCTCAAATCATGGTTATTGCACATTTAACTCACACCAGAACAGAACTGCAGATCCCAAAGCACAGTTATTCCAGAAGTACTGCATCGAGCTTCTAAGGGCCACATTGCACTCTTTTTAATCTAGCTACCTCTAACACAGTTCAATAGATATTTACCTACATTTAATTTTGGCACAATTTTAGGTTTAGAAAGCTCTTTTTTGCTGATCTATTTTAGGTCAATTGTAATGAATAGTTTGAGATATTTGCACTATAAAGACAACCCTGAATACTGTATTACGGGTTGGTTGGTTGGTTGATTAGTCAACAAGCTATCTCTAACTGATTTTGCTCCGGGAGAGACTCGCACTGTAATATCTGATAAGTTTCTATAATCAAAGACTGCTTATGAGCCTTGGAGAACGGATTGTTCACTGTGTTTACTGGTCGGAGAGTGATTATGGAATTCTCGTGCTGTGCATAACTCAATAAGTGCTTCTTACCTCTATTTTCATTCATGAATTATGCTCTTAAACAACAGAAAGAAAGATTAGCTTAGAATTTGTTTAAATACACTCTATGCTCAATTTCTGTCGTTTCTTTATGTTTTCCTCTGTTTAAGCATAAATATGAATTCCACATGGCTCATGTTTGCTTTAAACCAAGACAGTTATCCAGGGATTCTTCATTGCCCCTAGATACAGATCATCTTTCCCTCTGTTAAGTTAAATAAGAGATTCTTAAGTGCCTCTCATTCCTTACATATCATTCATCCTTTTAGTCTGAAGATTGTGGTATGAGCAGCTATCCTGCTTCATTATTTCTCTTATGACCAGAAAGACACACTGATAATCCTAACCCATGACTCCATGCCCAATGGTTTGAAACTTATGACTTCATAAATCACCTCTCTGCCTGAAAGCATTTTCCTTCCATCCAAACACAAACAAAAACCCCTGAGCCAAAATCTAGCCTAAAATCATCAACAAAGTTGAATCATTAAGAGAGATCCCTCTCTGATTGCAGGTGGTCTAGAACCTGCAATCCAAAGATTGGTTTGTGGTTACCTCGGCCGTATCCCTACAGGAGCCTAGGGACAACCTGAGTGATAACAGTATACATAGTCATGAACATGCTGACTGATAACACTCAACCTAGGATCAACCAAGAAATCAAGAGAGTGCTACAGTCGGCTAAGAACAACAAGGTGGGAGACTGGTACCTGTACTAGAAACACACTGAAATCAGAGTTTATGGTTGCCAATTAGCGTCTTATAAGTTTCCCACATACCTCCCTATGAGGATATTTCACTGGAGTATTTCAGAAAAATCATCAACTCTGATGAGGTCCAATTCCTATCTGCTAGGAAGGAAAACCAATTTAAGATGAAAAACCAATTGGGCCCATTCATTTGCAATAACAAAGAGGCTAGACCAAAGGCTGACAAGATACTACACCAAATGAAATTCAGCAATGACTTCATGTTGAACTTAGAGGATAAGTGCGAAACCATGCAACTGGCTATTGGTAGATTCATGGTTAAGTTCAAAGTTTTGAGGTAAAAGAGTTTACCAATTCATTTGGTTATAAATGGCAAGTTAATGACACGGGAGGATTATAATAAGAAGATCAGGGAAGTAGCCAAAGATCAAGTGAATACTTCATCCATGAAGGGCATACCTACTGGAAAAGTATTGTATCAAACATTTGAGAATTTGTTTCACCTCCAACATGAGGTAAAACATCTTTTTGTCAATAAGCCTACTTTTTCCAAGTATACAAAGGCATATGAGATCTACAGGAATATGCTCAATATCCAATTACCAAACGCTGAGACATGGGAAATGCTAAATAATTTATTATAGAAATACACAGTAAAAATGTAAAATGTACAATAAAAGTAAAAGGGCACAGTAAAAGGATATTGACAGGTCAGCCAGGTCAAAGTGTATCAGATGAAATGTTAGAGTAAATAGAACATCCAACGTGAAGACCAAACAACAACACATATTAAAATGCAAAATATCAAAAGATCAAAGCCAGCAGAACCAAAATAATAGGGACAGCAAGCAACAGTTTAGTAGTTGTCTCTATCTTCTTGCATGAAGATATTTCTTTCTCCTACATTAGTTCCCAAGATAATTTGGGATATTTTGTATAATATTTTTTTGTAAATACTTCATAAGTCGAAGTATTGAGGGTCGATTGCTATACATATGTGGAGTTATTTTGATCTTAAACCTAAGGGTTATTGTACCAATTTTCAATTCAACAGACTAGAGCAACTAATAAAAAGACTGCATTACAGGATTCATGAGATGAGCTATTACAATGAAGTATCTTCTTTGTCTGATTTTGTTACTTTCTTATGTATTTCATAAACTTAAATGTTATCTAAATTTGAATGAATTAGCTGGAAATTAACTCAGAATTTGTTTAAATGCACTCTGTTTTTCACAGTTAATCATTTATATGTTTTCCTCTAATATTCAGATTTGAGAACCCTTAATTTCTCTCCCATCTCGGTTGACCTCTTGCATCTCTCATCATAATCTGGCCTAAGGAACCCTTAATTGCTCCCTAGATCCTATTGGAAACCATTTCACCATCAAGCCTTTAAGATTTGTAGTAACTCCTCTATCTTGCCATGTAGATACTGTTTTTAGAATTTGATCCAGTCATGTTTTTCTGGCATTTTGACCCCATATCCCAATGGTAAAGGAAACCCTTTGTTAATATAAGTAACTGATCCCACTACCCAAATTCAAATAAAAAAACCCAAGCTCAATCATAACTAACCTAAAATCAAATAACTAAACAAAGTTAAATAAAAAAGAGAGAGCCCTCTTTGAGATTAGGAAGGCTAGATCCCGATCTCCAAAGTTGGTTTGTGGTTACCTCTATCATTTCTTTTTCTGACAACTTAGAAGAAATTTTGGAGTGATAACATCATTGGCAACCATATTGGGGAATTCAATCCTCAGTCTAATAAAACTTTAAGGAAACCTTAAATTTCATCGTGAGTCCCTTAAAGTCATTTTATAAGTTGTTCTTAAAAGGTTTCATAAAAACAATAAAAAAATTAAAATTCTGGCTCCCAAGAAGACTCACTATACCAGGGCAAATCCAGATCCAAACTTTGCTAATATAGTTGATGACCCAGACAAGATTTTAAGAAAACCAAAAAAGGTAGAAACTCAAGCAAGTAGTAGACAATTAGTTAAAGAAAATTCACTCCCTGAAGAATTATCAACATTAGAGGAAATCCCATTTGATTTGTCATTTGATCTCCCATTTTTTAGAACTAAATTAGAGAATGCAATTCATGAAACTATGTTAGACCCTAATTTTATTCAATTCATTGAATAAAAAAAGGTGCCTATCCATCCGGATTTAGATAAACTTGTGTTGGACACTTTTGACAAGTTAGAAGCTTTAACCTCTACATTGATAAGCCATATAGATGATGCTTACCTTCAACAATTTGTTTAACTAGCTTCCCTCACTGCTACTACCTCTAAAATTTATGCGCAATCTTCAAACACTGTAGATACACCTTCATTTACCACCACCTCACCGATTGTATCCCCCACAGTCCATTCCCCTAAACCAGTCATTCATCAGCTTCCTATCCAACCAAACTACTCATCCTCATCTAGTTCATCTCCATCTATTTCAAGCCCTTCCTTAAGTACCAACACTTTACCCCCTAGTCAAGCTAGAATCCAAGCCATGGCGGACCGATATGCACCTCTGGTTTTACCTGCACTACTCCATGCCATGCCCCAATATTATCAAAGAAAAATCTTTTAGTTTAATGCAACTAGTCAGTATATTGCCCAACAACATGTGAACAAAATGACTGAATATTTTGTGTTGCATGAGATAGTTGAATTTGATATCCAAATGAGGTTTTTTTCTCAAACATTAACTCGTGATGCGAAGAAATGGTTCAAAGCTTTACTTGCCAATCACATTGCAGACTTAGCTGCTTTTCATAGATTATTCATTGATAGATGGGAGAGAAAGAAAAACCCTTTGCAAATACTTTCTGAATATGATAAAATTAGAAGAGCTCCTAATGAGTCAGTTCAGGATTATTGTACTAGGTTCAATAGCATCTATAGTGAAATCCCTGCTAATATTAAGCCTCCACCTGACCTAGCATTAATCAAATTCCTTGATGGTTTTGACACTGACATGTCATACAAATTAAGGGAAAGAAACCCTGAAACATTGGAACAAATGCAAAGTAATGTTGTTAGTGTGGAGGCCAACCTATTAGCTAAGAAAGCCAGAATAAGAAATGAAAAGAGAGCTGTCATTAAAGAGGAAAATTCCACTTCTAATGGTAAAATATATAGTTTATCAAAGAGCGTAGAGCGAATAATTGATAGATTAGAAAACATGGAAAGGAAAACTCAGTAGGCAGCCACCACCAATAAGAAACCCCAACTTCAGGAAGAACCCTAACACTAGAAAGAACGCTATACCAGATTAGAAAATTAGGCCCCCCTTCTAGGAAAACTATGCTGATGGTTCACAAAGACATGAAGGAGAGGATGACACCCAGATAAACTTATTAGGAACAAAAAATGAAGATGTTGTTTTTCTTACTCAAGAATAATAGGAATTGTGTATGCTGCAACAATTGCAATTAGAATCTGGGGAATCCTTTGACTTTAAACAAGGTTATGAGTCAGCTATATATGAAGTTCAAAAACAATATAGCTTAAGAAGTAAAAATAACAATGAAGCTCCCACTAAAAGATCAATCCAAATCCAAACTAAAAAGATAACAGAAGCTCCTGTCACTAAAATTTTACAAATCCTTCCTAGGGGAACATAGGAGACTTCTAGCCCAAAAATTGTAGATATAACCTCCACTGAAACTCAAACTGAAACAGTTACTGAAATCAATCCAAACAAGAGAAATCAAAGCAAAAAACTGAAACACAGACTGAATTGCCTAGCACTGAGAAGCAAGATAAAAACACACAAACTACATTTGTTAAAGAATATCTCATCCAAATAAACAAAGCTAAACTCGATTTCAACCTCAAGACTGAAATAAAAAAATTGAAGATATCATCTCCTTTGACTAAATTAGTAAAGAATGAATCATATAGATCATAGATAACTGAAACTTTAAATATAGGAGAGGGTGAAGATGTTGTCAATTTGAATTATGATCAACCTGAGTTATTGTTTGGTACTGAGGTGAATGGTACTCATCAGCAAGGGGGAATCCCTCCTTTCTACATTAGCCTGAACATCCATGACAAAATATTACATAATTCTATGCTAGACTCAGGGGCATCCCATAACTTGATGCCAAAAGAAATCATGGAGAGACTAAAATTAGACATCACCAAACCATATAAGGATTTGTTTTCCTTTGAATCTAGTCAAGTTAAATGTCTTGGTTTGATTAAGGATTTATGTGTAACTCTAGTCCAGTGCCCAACAAAGAGTATTGTAATAGACATAGTAGTTGCAGACATCCCACCCAAATATGGAATGTTGTTATCTCGCTCATGGGGAGAAAAATTTCGAGGATCCTTGCAATTCGATATGTCATATGCCACCATATCTAGTTTTGGTCAAAAAAGAAAACTATATAGAGAGACCTTAATGAAATACATGGTGAGTAGTGTAGAAAAACCACAAAATTTTCCTATATACTTCATGCATTTTGATATGGACTCGTTCATCTTGTACAATTCAAACCGTGAAAAAAAGGAAACCACAACTGAAGAAAATAAATAAAAAACAACTGATAGTGAAAACATTTTTCATGAGCCCCTATGGCATTTGGATTTTGATGGATCTGTGAATAGGTAAGGGGCAGGAGCAGGAGTGTGGATCCACAATATGGAGAATAATCATGCTGAAGGTCATGCATTTAGGTTAAATTTTAAATGCACAAATAACATGGTAGAATATGAAGCTCTGATCTTAGGTTTACAAATGGTTAGAAAACTTGGAGCCAAGAGAGTTTCTATACTTGGAGACTCAGAATTGGTGAATACTCTGTAAATAATCCTAGACTTAGTCAATATAGAGAGACTATCCTAGATTTGATCAAAGACCTTCTAGAAACAAACATTGTTTCCATTCCTAGAAAGCAGAAGATGCAGGTTCATAGTCCGACCACTTTTTCTAGTACCTGCAAATTGTCGTTTCAGCACAACCATCAGTACACTGTAGAAGTGAGACATAGGCCTATCATACCAGACAATTTGAAGTATTGGCAAATTTTCTCAGAGGATTCCAAAATTTATGACTTCATGAATGCTGAAGGTGAGTTTCATAATTGTAATATAGATACAGAAGTACAGTAGACAATGACATAGATAGTGGGATAGATGTAAATTTTTTATATATAGGTAAACCCACTAATTTCACTAGATTAGAAATAGATAACTTAGAAAATGTAGAGATAGAAGAAATAACGAATGATGATCCCGAAATTCTTAATCTTAAAAACAATTCTTTTCCTAAGGGATTAGTCCCCTTAGAATATTTGTTTGATTCCAATGATGTAGCTAGGAAACCGAAAATGGAGCCTTTGAGAGTAGGTATAAAAGAATGTAACATAGGAACTAAAGAAAAACCTAAACTCATTAAATTATCAAAAGCCTTACCTCCAGATGAAAAGGTTAAATACATAAATCTGTTTAAAGAGTGTCAAGATGTATTTGCATGGAGTTATGAAGACCTAAAATATTATGACACCAACATAATTTAGCACAAGATACCTATCAAAGAGGATCATAAACCTTTTAAAAAGAAACTTAGGATGATTAATCTAGTTCTTATGCCATATATTGAGAAAGAAGTTAAAAGAATGTATAATGCCCAAATCATAGCTCCCATTAGATATTCAGATTGGGTTTCAAACTTAGTCACTCCTAGGAAGAAAACTGGAGAAATCAGACTTTGTGTTGATTTCAGAAATTTAAACAAGGTCTCATTAAAAGAAAACTATCCTCTACCAAAGATGGACCACATCCTTTAGAGGGTAGTAGGCTCATCCAGAATCTCTTTACTTGATGGATTTTTTGGATACAACTAGATCTTAGTCCAACCAGAAGACCAAGCCAAAATTGTATTTACTACACCTTGGGGTACCTTCATGTATTTGAAGATGCCTTTTGGATTAATGAACGTAGGAGCAACATTTCAAAGAGCTATGGATATAGCTTTTTCCAAGGAGATCCATGACTTCCTAGTAGTTTACCAAGATGACATCACAGTCTTTTCTAAATCTAATAATGAACACCTAGATCACCTGAGAAGAGTTTTCATTAAATGCAGAACTTAAATCCCAAAAAGACACTCTTTGGTTTAGAAGAGGGTAAACTGTTGGTACATATAATATCCAAAGATGGAATTAAAATAGATCCTGCTAGAATAGAGGCCATTTTGACCATCACCCATCCTAGAAACATTAAAGAGTTACAATCATTTTTAGGCAAGATAAATTTTCATAGGAGATTCATTTCAAATTTAGCATAATTGAGTAGAGAACTAAATAACATGTTAAGAAAGGAATCAACATTTAAATGGACAGTGGAGGCCAAACATTCCTTTGAAGCCATCAAGGAATCCCTAACCAAAACTCCAATCCTTATAAGTCCTGATTTTAAGAAAGATTTTATGATTTTTTCTTTAGCTTCAGAACACACTATTGCAGCAGTCTTGTTGCAAAAGGATGACCAGGGATATGAACAAACAATTGCATTTTTCAGTAAATCCTTAAGATATGCCACACTCAAATACAACATAATGGAAAAACAGGCACTAGCTATAGTAAAGGCTATCAAATATTTTAGAGTGTATATTTTGTATTATCACATCATTGCTTATGTTCCAAGCTCAGTCGTAAAGGAAATTTTGACACAAAATGGGCTTGAAGGAAAGAGGGGCAAATGGATTGCCACTATTTTGGAATATGACATAGAAATAAAGCCTACTAAACATATCAAAGGCCAAGGTTTAGCCAAACTCATGGCTGAATCGAATTGTCAGGACCTAGATATAAATTTCATTAGTTCCCTTGATGGCTAGGAAGAGATGGTGACTCCACAGATTAGCGAACCTTTTACTAATTCACTTTGGTATGCAGATATCATATTTGTATTATTGAACTTACAAGCTCCTCCTGGTTTAAAAAGAACTAAAGCTAGATTTTTTAGAATGAATTCATTAAAATATTGTATCATAGATAATACTTTGTTTTGGAAAGACAATGGTGGTATTCTTTTGAATTGTTTACTTAAAGATGACGCTGATAAAATTATGCAAGAATTTCATGCAGGAGATTGTGGAGGACACTTGTATTGGAAGACTACTGCTGACAAAATTCTAAGGGCTGGTTTTTAAAGGCCCACCCTATTTGCATACGTTAAGAAACATGTGACCTCCTATCATAAGTGCTAGATATTTGAGGGAAAAAGAAATATTTTACCTTTACCTCTCAAACTCATCTTCACAGAAAAGCCATTTCAACAATGGGGGTTAGACTTTATTGGAGAAAAACGCCCAGCCTCCTCAACTCAACATAAATGGATTTTGACAGCCACTGATTACTTCACCAAATGGATAGAAGCCATCCCTTCTAGACAATCCATAGACTCTGTCATTATCTCATAGATTTGGATGTCCCCAAAAGCTCATTAATGATAATGCAGCTGCTTTTAAATCCAAGAAAATGGTAGACTTTTGTAACAAATATCACATCACCCTTGGCCATTCCACTGCCTATTACCCTCCCTGTAATAGACTTGTAGAATCCTCTAACAAAAGCCTAGTCAATATCATTAAGAAATTACTTGAAGACAACAAAAAGACATGGAACAAAAAGTTTGTCAATGCCTTATGGGAAGATAGACTAACTACCAAAAAGTCCATTGGTACATCTCTCTATTAGTTAGTATATGGGATGGATGTTGTTTTTACATCCTCTTTGGGAGTGTCAGTGATGAATATAATCCAGGAGTAGCAGGTAGAACCAAATGATATCTAGAGAAGGATAAATCAGACCATACACTTGCAACAGACCATAGAAGAAGTATATGTAAAATCACAAGTAATCCAGAATAAAATAAAAAAGATATTTTAGAAAAATACTAAAGATGATGATTCTTACATAGGTGATAGATTTCTTAAGAGGGATTCAAGAAGAGAAGACAAGGGAAAACATGACAAATTTGATTTTATGTGGCAAGGCCCTTATGTCATTTATGGTTACAGAGGTAACAATTCCTTTTTCTTGAGAGAGATAGATGGATCAGATCTACCAGGAGGACCTGCCAATGGTAGAATGTTGAAGAATTATATATCCACAAATTAACAATCGTTCACTTTACTTTGATCATTGTATATAACATTGCAGAGTTTAGATTGGATTGGATGGTAATCTTTTGAAGTTGAAGCCTAGGGAGAAGGCCCTGAGCTTTAAAGGTTTTATCATCATAAGTATCAATAAATTAAAATCATAGAAGGACAGTTTACAAGGTAACTTCAGTCACAATTCAAAGGCTATTGATCTTAAATTTCTTAAGATTTCACCAAGAAATGCCATCCCCATGTGGAGCCACTATTAGGGTCCTATAATAATAGCATTCATAATTTTGAATTGTCTATGGTTGGTGTTGTAATATTGTACATACCTTTGCTTTCTGCAAAATGTTTTCCATATTAAAAATTAAAAAATGTAAAGAGGGCGTGTCCTAAAAGAAATATCAAAGGACAAAAAGAATAAGAAAACATCAAAAAATGAAAAAATATGAACCCCAAACAAAAACAGATCATGAAAGTGTGCAAATTCAAGTGCCACTACTTTTTACTTCACTGTGAAGATAATGGTTGTGTGCAACTTGTCATAAATTCCACAACCCATGATAGTCAAAAAGTTTAATCTTGACTAATTCATGCTTTAAATTTCATGTTTATAGATAGAAAATAAAGATCTAGTAAAACTGTTTAACCTTGGCAGATCAATAGTTAGATAGTGAAATAAAATGTGCTCAACAACTTAATCTGGGCCATTCGAAGTTATAAGGTTAGAACTAGATAGTTTGGTTGACAAAACAAAAGGAAACGAAGGGTCTGATAGCTTAAATGCACCCAATGAAGTGAAGAAAAAATGTTAGAATAAGTAAAGGGTAGGTAGAAGAAAGGTTGCAGAAGTACAAGGTTGTTAAAGCATAAGCACATTTATCATGCTTAATCATACGTTTCAGTGTGTAGGAGCAGTTATGAGAGTAAAATGATGCTCACAAACTTGTTTGATTAACTTCCCCTCATTTCATTTCACCCCCACTAAATATTTTCTAATTTCCCCATTATCCCATCATTGCTTATGAAAATACCCTTTTCCCTTCATTTTGACCCTTACTCCTTGGTTTCACACATTTTCCTGGAAAATAACCATCCAAAACTCATTCCCCTACCTAAAGCCCCTTTTCCATAGTGTGAAACCCACTCCCCATTGAAAAAAATCACATTCCCCTTTATTAATTTCCCTAAAAACCCATAAAAACCCTTTATCCTAAGTTTTATTCCCCCCACAATATTTAATTAATTCCCTGATTTATATGTCCCCGACATAAACCTATTAACCCACCAACCCTTGGTGTGGTTAAAGAAAACCCTGCCACACTTAACCCTGGTCCCACTGCATTAAATCTGCTCATTGTATTTTTAATTACATTTAGTTGTAATTAATCCCCCTAGCCCCACAAATCTTCACCTCGATTTCCCTTCGTGTAGCTTCACCGCGCGACAGCCGTTAGATTTGTCACCCCCAGATCTGATGGTGCAATCCATATCGCGCTCATTTTCTCTCCGACCTTTACTAGCTCGAGAGCACACGAGATTCATGGTTTTGCTCAAGCCCTTTTCAGCTATGTGGCAGCTCTAGGCGAAATCACGTGCTCTCAAGGAAATTCCACCCACCTACGAAAAGCGGTGTGATTGCCCCTGAAACCACTTCCTCGCCAAAAGCCAAAACCACTCACTGTTGATTTATGAATTCCGCGCCAAATTCTAACTGTTGCCGTTAAAAGGCCGAAGAAGCCCATTTCGACTCTTTTCACTTGTTTGCACTGTGAATGCTGCCTAAGGCTTCTTGCGGTACCCTGAGCCTCTACAACCAAAATTGACCACTGTTTATCTCCCGAACAAGCTCCGAATGCCCAATTCAAGCATCCACTACATAGCTAAAGAAACTGTACCCTCCACAATCACCATTGAAACCAGTTTGCAGTCTGAACCACCAATTTCCAAATATTTTGAGAAAAAACCATAACGACCCTCACAATTTGAAAATGTACAATCAATTTAAAGATTAATTAATTGAAATTAATTGATACATTTGCCTAATTGAGGGTATTTCCACCTGAATAACCAAAACCCTCTTTTGCAAACTTCAAATTACCGTCTCTCAGTACCAAACTTACTCAAACCTCACTTCCACAACCTGTATAAGCCTTATTCACACCTTTCCCCCTAAAAAATGTCTACTCAGACCTCTTTGGACGTGAGACCTATGTCAAAACCTCACCTGGACATCGACCATTTGGCACTAGCAGACAGGGATTTCCAAATAAACAACACTGCTACTTCAGCCCACCTTTTGAAGCTCCCCTGTTGGAGTAAGGACATATTTCTAAACCATGAAGATGACATCCACCTTTGGGAATCCACTTTACCTAAATACCTATTCCCAAAAGTTCACCCATTCCTTGATATTGTATATTTTTGTCATGCTTGTTATATCCCTAGCCAAAGGGGTATTGTTGCCCCAAACTAGTAGTTGTTATTCACCATTACACCAAAGTCTATCAACCAAATGCTACAAGTCTAGCCTAGCCCTAATCAAACCCCTATATCCATTGGAGACCTATTGGACTTATACATCAGACTAGACCTGATTAAGATAAGGAAAATCTTGTAGAATTTCATCATTGAAGACCACCATACTCCTACAGATACTCCACCCTATGCTACCACCATTTTTCAGAGACTGGTAGACACATAATCACCATGCTCTCATGCTTCCTAGGATACACTTAAGATGAGCATGTGGATGAGGTCATCCTGGCCTTCCGGTCCATTTTCACTCCAGGCAAGCCTCCTGCTATCATGTACAATTATGCTTAGTTCATTACAGATTGAATGCATGATCAATTCACTAGACTGCCCACTGAAAGAGTTTTCAAATACTCTTCAGTGTTGTTTCATATGTTTTTATATTACCAATCTGACAAGTTCCTTGTAAGTATCCAGAAGTTGGATGCCAAGGGAAAAGAGAGATCAGTGGTCTACTGGACACCCTTGCTCCAGAAATTTTCCATAGCATTTACCTACAAAGACTTTATAGAATCATTTGTATACTCACTCATGAATATGCTGACTAGTAACACTCAACCTAGGATTAACCAAGAAATCAAGAGAGTTCTACAGTTGGCTACGAACAACAAGGTGGGAGACTGGTACCTATACCATAACCACACTGAAATCAGAGTTTATGGATGCCATTTAGCCATTTAGCCAAATACCTCCCTATGAGGATATTTGCACTGGAGTGCTTTAGACAAATCATCAACTCTGATGAGGTCCACTTCCTATCTGCTAGGAAGAAAACCCAATTTAAGATGAAGAACCAATTGGGCCCATTCATTTGCAATAAAAGAGAGGTTGGACTAGAGGCTGAAAAGATACTACAACAAATGAAATTAAACAACAACTTCATGTGGCAGTATGACCCTCATGGTGTTATAAATAAGCTAAGACTCAGGGTCAAGTTGGGACCATACATCCACCACCCAAGACCTGACATTGAACAGTTTACCAACCAATTTGAGTGGTTGGAAGACACATTGATTGACATGGATAACACAGTTGTGGATGTGGAGAACACACTCATTGATCTTGAAAAACAATTTGACCAGATCTCTTTCTTGCAGGTGCCAAAGCTAGGAGAGCCAATGAATTTTCATCTTGTGTTACAGAACGTAGCCAATGAAGAAAAGAATCCAAAGAGGAATAGGGAAGAGGCATCCAGCTCTACGATGGAGACTACAGATGAGCTGTTTGAGCTCAGAAAAATGCCCAAGTTGAATCCTATGTCTGAATAGGAGGAGAACATTGAATCATTGGAAATAACTGACACTGAAACAATGGGGCACAAAAGCAAAGACACAGCTGGATCAGGTGAAACACAACAACAATCAACCTCCAACATTCAATTGATTGAAAGACAACACAGTGTTGAGGTTTCTTCCTTTGTCACGCCAGCTGACAGAGAAAAGGACCTCAAAGATAGGTACAAAGAAATAAAGATGAGGAATGAGAAGTTGAAGGAAAAGACATATGCCTAATACTTCAAACATACACCAACCAACTAGAGTAGGTTAATGTTAGCCTTTGACATTAAAGCATGAAAGATGCAAGTGTCATTTTGGTAGCCCACTATACAGCAAAAAGGACCTTGGTTGACTGTAAGAAGACTAATTTTGAGGTGATGGCCAGGGATTTTCATCCCATTGACCAAATAGAGTTCCACAAACAGGCTGGAGAAATGATTTACTCCACCCTTACAAGAAAGGCCATGGCTTCCCACAAGCTACAGGATTCATTGGATAATGTGACAGCCTAGTACAAATTGGAGAAGGCCTCTTCACATGACAAGAACAATAGGATAAAGTCATTGGAGGACTTGGTCATTGAATTTGACCATGATCCAAGTGACATTAAGGCTACTGAAATGTTGATCAAAGAGAAAAATGAGGATATATAAGCCCTCAAGAAACAACTTAAGCTGCCTCATTTACAACACCCACAGACAAAGGAGGTCCTGTAGAGCCAAACCAATCATGCAGATATGATGGACCTAGTGTTGTAGCTAAACGATCAGTTAAAAGGGATGGAAAAATAATTGGATAGCTTGATTTAGCTCAAATAAGCTAGTATTGATGATGCTCTTGCAACTATCATCCCAACAGTTACCACTACTGTACCTTCTACTTTGGCAGCATCCTTGGCCCCCACAGCTCCAATGGCCACAACACTGCCGACATCTACGCCAAATACATCAGCAACAAGATCAACAACGACAAGGTCATCAGGTGATGAAGCAAACAGGTTGGTCAAAGCAATGGAGGAAATGTCCATTCAGACCACTAAGATGAACAGGCTTAAGGAGAAAGTGACCAGCCTGGAAACAAATTACAAACTGGCCAAAATTATGCACACAGAAGAACATCGGAAGTGCACAAGGATGACCAAAAGAATCAAAAGCCTGGAGAAGGAACTGACATTGAATGAACCTCTAAGTTAGGCTAAGGAGCAATTGTGGGCCAATATCATTGACTCTGTCAATGATATTTCGCCATCCATCCAGGTTTTTTTTGAACAAAATGATTTAATAAAGCAAGCTACAGAAGCCATACAAAGAGTCAAGGCAGAACTTGGAGACATGCTAGAGGAAGCTGCAAGGATCATTCACTTCCTCAACTCCAAGAACAAGTATGAGTTGCAGGAATTAGAGATACTTGACAGAATAGGTACGATTTTGGAAGTTAAATAGGTCCTCACTAAGAGGAATTTGATGTTGAACTTAGAGAATAAGTGCCAAACCATGCAACTGGCCATTGATAGATTCATGGTTAAGTTCGAAGTTTTGAGGAAAAATGGTTTACCAAATCCCTTGGTTATAAACGACAAATTAATGACAAGGTAGGATTATAATAAGAAGATCAAGGAAGTAGCCAAAGATTAGGTGAATAGTTGATCCATGAAGGGCATACCTACTGGCAAAGTATTGTATGAAACATTTGAAAATTTGTTTTACGTCCAGCATGAGGTAAAACACCCTTTTGTCAATAAGCCTACTTTTGCCAAGTATACAGAGGAAGATGAGATCTACAGGAAGATGCTCAATACCCAATTACCAGATGTTGAGACATGGGAAAAACTAAATGATTTATTGTAAAAATACACAGTACAAATGTAAAATGTACAGTAAAAGTAAAAGGGCACAGTAAAAGGATATTGATAGGCCAGCCAGGTCAAAGTGTATCAGATTAAAGTGTATCAGATGAAAGGTTAAAGTAAATAGAACATCCAGTTTGAATATCAAACAACAAAGAAAATTAAAGTGCAAAATATCAAAAGATCAAAGCCAGCGGAACCTAAATAACAAAGAGAGCAAGTAGCAGTTCAATAGTTGTCTCTATCTTCTTGCATGAAGATATTCCTCTCTCCTAGATCAGTTTCCAAGACAGTTTGGGATATTTTATATAATATTTTTGTATAAATACTTCATAAATTGAAATATTGAGGGTGGATTGTTATGCATTTGTAGAGTTATTTTGATCTTAAACCTAAGGGTTATTGTACCAATTTCCAAGTCAACAAATTGGAGCAAGTAATAAAAATATTGCATTATAGGATTCATGAGATGAGCTATTACAGTGAAGTATCATCTTTGTCTGATTTTTGTTACTTTCTTATGTGTTTCATAAAGTTAAATGTTATCTAAATTTGAATGAATTAGCTAGAAAACTAACTCAGAAATTGTTTAAGTACACTCTGTTTTGCACAGTTAATAATTTATATGTTTTCCTCTGATATCCAGATTTGAGAACCCTTAATTTGTCTCCCATCCCGATTGACCTCTTACATCTCTCTTCATAATCCAGCCTAAGGAGCCCTTAATTGCTCCTTGGATCTAATTGGAAACCATTTCACCATCAAGCCTTTGAGATTTTTAGTAACTCCTCTATCTTTCCTTGAAGACACTATTTTTAGAACTTGATCCTATCCTATTTGTCTGACATTTTGACTCCATATCCCAATGGTAAAAGCAACCCTCTGTTCATCTAAGCAAGTGATCCCACCACCCAAATTCAAATAAAAAAACCCAAGCTCAATCATAACTAGCCTAAAATCAAATAAATAAACAAAGTTAAATAAAAAAGAGAGAGCCCTCTCTCAGATTAGGAAGGCTAGATCCTCATCTCCAAAGTTGGTTTGTGGTTATCTCTATCATTTCTTTTTCTGACAACTTAGAATAAATTTTGGAGTGATAACATCGTTGGCGACCATACTGGGGAATTCAATCCTCAGTCTAATAAAACTTTAAGGAAACCTTAAATTTCATCTTGAGCCACTTAAAGAAATTTTATAAGTTGTTCTTAAAATGTTTCATAAAAACAATTAAAAAATTAAAATTCTAGCTCCCAAGAAGACTCACTATACAAGGGAAAATCCAGATCCAAACCCTGCTAATATAGTTGATGACCTAGATAGGATTTTAAGAAAATCGAAAAAGGTAGAAAATCAAGCAAGTAGTAGCCAGTTAGTTAAATAAAATTCACTTCTTGAATAATTATCAACATTAGAGGAAATTCCATTTGATTTGTCATTTTATCTCTCATTGTTTAGACCTAAATCAGAGAATGCAATTCATGAAACTGTGTTGAACCCTAATTTTATTCAACTCATTGAATAAAAAAAGGTGCCTATCCATCTGGATTTAGATAAACTTGTGTTGGACACTTTTGACAAGTTAGAAGCTTTAACCTCTACATTGATAAGCGATATACATGATGCTTACCTTCAACAATCTGTTGAACTAGCTACCCTCACTACTATTGCCTTTGAAATTTCTACGCAATATTCAAACAATGTAGATACACCTTCATTTACCACCACCTCACCGATTGTATCCACCACAGTACATTACCCTAAACTAATCATTCTTCAACTTCCTATCCAACCAAACTCCTCATCCTCATCTAGTTCATCTCCATCTGTTTCAATCCCTTCCTCAGGTACCGACACTTTACCCCCTAGTCAAGCCAGAATCCAAGCCATGGCAGACCAATATTCACCTCTGGTTTTACATGCACAACTCCATGCCATGCCCAAAAATTATCAAAGAAAAATGTTTTTGTTTGATGCTACTGGTCAGTATACTGCCCAACAACATGTGAACAAAATGAATGACTATTTTGAGTTGGATGAGATAGATGAATCTGATGTACAAATGAGTTTGTCTTCTCAAACATTAACTAGGGATGTTAAGAAATGGTTCAAATATTTACTTGCCTATCACATCTTAGCTGCTTTTCACAAATTATTCATTGATAGATGGGAGAGAAAGAAAAACCCTCTGCAAATACTTTCTGAATGATAACATTAGAAGAGCTCCTAATGAGTTAGTTCAAGATTATTGTACTAGGTTCAATAGCATCTATAATGCAATCCCTGTTAATATTAAGCCTCTACCTGACCTAACATTAATCAAATTCCCTGATGGTTTTGACACTGACATGTCATACCAATTAAGGGAAAGAAACCCTGAAACATTGGAACAAATGAAAAGTATTGTTGTTAGTGTGGAGGCCAACCTATTAGCTAAGAAAGCCATAATAAGAAATGAAAATAGAGTTGTCATTAAAGAGAAAACTTCCACTTTTGAGGGTAAAATAGATAGTTTAGCGAAGAGTGTAGAGAGAATAATGGATAGATTAGCAAACATGGAAAGAAAAACTCAGTGGGAGAACCAACAACCGCCCCCAATAAGAAACCCCAAATTCATGAAGAACCCTAACATAAGAAAGAATGCTATACCAAATCAGCAAATTAAGCCTCCCTTCTAGGAAAACTATGCTGAGAGTTCACAGAGCCATGAAGGAGAGGATGATGCCCATATAAACTTATTAGGAATAAAAAATGAAGATGCTGGTTTTCTTAATCAAGAAGAACATGAATTTTATATGCTGCAACAATTGCAATTATAATCTCGAGAATCCTTCAACTTTAAACAGGGTTATGAGTCAGCTATACGTGAAGTTCAAAAACAGTATAGCTTAAGAAGTAAAAAGAACAATGAAGCTCCCACTAAAAGATCAATCCAGATCCAAACTAAAAAGATAATAGAAGCTCCTATCACTAAAATTTTACAAATCGTTCCTAGGGGGAACACATGAGACTTCTAGCCCAAAAATTGTAGATATAACCTCCACTGAAATTAAAACTAAAACAATTACTGAAATCAATCCAAACAAGAGAAATCAAAGCAAAACAGCTGAAACACAGACTGAATTGCTTAGTATTGAGAAACAAGATAAAAACACACAAACTTCATTTTCTAAAGAAGATCTCATCCAAACAAACAAAGCTCAACTCCCTTTCAACCTCAAGACTGAAATAACAAAATTGAAGATATCAGTTCCTTTGACCGAATTAGTAAAGAATGAATCATATAGATCATAGATAACTGAAACTTTAAATATAGGAGAGGGAGAAGATGTTGTCAATTTGAATGATGATCAATCTGAGTTATTGTTTGGCCCTGAGGTTAATGGTACTCATCAACAAAGGGGAATCCCTCCTTTCTACATTAGCCTGAACATTCAAGACAAAATATTACATAATGCTATGCTAGACTCAGGGGCATCCCATAACTTGATGCCAAAAGCAATCATGGAAAGACTAAATTTAGATAGCACTAGATCATATAAGGATTTTTTTTTCCTTTGACTCTAGTCAAGTTAAATGTCTTGGTTTGATTAAGGATTTATGTGTAACTCTAGTCTAGTGCTTAGCAAAGAGTATTGAAGACCGCCATACTCGTACAGATACTCCACCCTATGCTACCACCATTTTTTTAGAGTCTGGCAGACACATAATCACCATGCTCTCATGCATCCTAGGATACACTTCATATGAGCATGTGGATGAGGTCATCCTAGCCTTCCTGTCCATTTTCACCCTAGGCAAGCCTCCTGCTATCATGTACAATTATGCTCAGTTCATTGCAAATAGAATGTATGAGCAATTCACCAGACTGCCCACTGAAAGAGTTTTCAAATACTCTTTAGTGTTGTTACATATGTTTTTATATTAGCAGGCAGAAAAGTTCCTTGTAAGTATCCAGAAGTTGGATACCAAGGGAAAAGAGAGATCAGTGGTCTACTGGACACCCTTGGTCTAGAATTTTTTCACAACATTTACCTACAAAGACTTCATAGAATCATTTGTATACCTAGTCTTGAACATGCTGACTAGTAACACTCAACCTAGGATCAGCCAAGAAATCAAGAGAGTGCTACAATTGGCTAAGAACAACAAGGTGGGAGACTGGTACCTGTACCAGGACCACACTAAAATCAGATTTTATGGCTGCCAATTAGCCCCTTATAAGTTGCCCAAATACGTCCCTATGAGGATATTTGCACTGGAGTATTTCAGACAAATCATCAACTCTGATGAGGTCCACTTCCTATCTGCTACGAAGAAAACCCAATTAAAGAAGAAGAACCAATTGGGCCCATTCATTTGCAAAACAAAGAGGCTGGACCAGAGGCTAACAAGATACTATAGCAAATGAAATTCAACAACAACTTCATGTTGTAGTATGACCCTCATGGTGTTATAAATAAACTAAGACTCAGGGTCAAGTTGGGACCATACATCCACCACCCAAGCCCTGACATTGAATAGTTTTCCAACCAATCTGAGTGGTTGGAAAACACATTGATTGACACAGATAGCATAGTTGTGGATGTGGACAATGCACTCATTGATCTTGAAAAACAATTTGACTAGAGCTCTTTCCTGGAGGTGCCAGAGCTAGGAGAGCCAATGAATGTTCTTCATGTGTTACAGACCCTAGCCAATGAAGAGAATAATCCAAAGAGGAACAAGTAATAGGCATCCAACTTTGCCATGGAGACTACAAATGAGTTGTTTGATCTCAGAAAAAGGCCCAAGTTGAATCTTGTGTCTGAATAGGAGGATAACATTGAATCAGTGAAAATAAGTGACACTGAAACAATGGGGCAAAGAAGCAAAGACATAGCTGCATTAGGTGAAACACAGCAGCCATCAACCTTGAACACTCAATTGATTGACAGACAACACAATGTTGAGGTTTCTTCCTTTGTCAGGCCAGGTGATAGAGAAAAGGACATCAAAGACAGGGACAAAGAAATAAATATGAGGAATGAGAAGTTGAAGGTAGAGGCATATGCCCTATACTTCAAACATACACCAGCTAACCAAAGAAAGTTAATGTCAACCTTTGACATTAAAGAAGGAAAGATGCAGGTTTCATTTTTGCAGCCCACTATACAACAACCAAAGACCTCAACTGACTATAAGAAGACTAATTTTGAGGTGATGGCCAGGGAGTTTTATCCCATTGACCAAATAGAGTTCCACAAATAGGTTGGAGAAAATATCTACTTCGCCCTTACAGGAAAATCAATGGCTGCCCACAAGCTACAAGATTCACTGGATAATGTGATAGCCTAGTACAAATTGGATAAGGCCTCTTCACAGGCCAAAGACAATAGGATAAAGTCAATTGAGGATCTTGTCAATTAATTGGGCCATGATCCAAGTGACATTAAGGCTGATGAAATGCTGATCAAAGAGAAAAATGAGGATATAGAAGCCCTCAAGAAACAACTTAAGCTACCTCATTTACAACACCCACAGACAAAGGAGGTCCTAGAGAGTGAAAAAAATCATGAGGAGATGATGGACCTAGTGTTGTAGTTGAACGATCAATTAAAAGAGATGGAAAAAGAATTGGATGTACCTTCTACTTTGGCAGCATCCTTGGCCCCCACAGCTCCAATGGCCACAACACTACCAATTTCTACACCAACTACATCAGCAACAGTATCAATAGCAACAGGGTCAACAGGTGATGAAGTAAATAGGTTGGTCAAAGCAATGGAGGAAATGTCAATTTAGACCACTAAGAAGAACATGCTTAAGGAGAAAGTGACCAACCTAGAAACAGATTACAAACTAGCCCAAATCATGCACAAAGAAGAATAGCAGAATTCCAGAAGGATGACTGAAAGAATCGAAAGCCTGGAGAAGGAACTGACACTAAATGAACCTCTAGGTCAGGCTAAGGAGCAGCTGTGAGCCAATAACATTGACTCCGTCAATGATGTTTGGCCATCCATCTAGGTTATTTTTGAAAAAATTGATTTACTAAAGCAATATACGAAAGCCATACAAAGAGTCAAGGCAGAACTTGGAGACATGCCAGAAGAAGTTGCAAGGATCATTCACTTCCTCAACTCCAAGAACAAGTATGAGCTACAGGAATTAGAGATACTTGACAGAACAGGTACAATTTTGGAAGTTAAAAAGGTCCTCACTAAGAGGAATTTGATGTTGAACTTAGAGGATAAGATTCAAACCATGCAGCTAGCCATTGGAAGATTCATGGTTAAGTTCAAAGTTTTGAGGCAAAATGGTTTACCAAATCCCTTCGTTATAAATGAAAAATTAATGACACGGGAGGATTATAATAAGAAGATCAGGGAAGTATCTAAAGATCAGGTGAATACTTCATCCATGAAGGGCATACCTACTGGCAAAGTATTGTATCAAACATTTGAGAATTTGTTTTACCTCCAGCGTGAGGTAAAACACCTTTTTGTCCATAAGCCTACTTTTGCCAAGTATACAGAGGTAGATGAGATCTACAAGTAGATGCTCAATATCCAATTACCAGATGCTGAGACATTGGAAAAAATAAATTATTTATTGTAGAAATGCACAGTAAAAATGTAAAATATATAGTAAAATTAAAATGGCATAGTAAAAGGATATTGACAGTTCAGCCAGGTCAAAGTGTATCAGATGAAAGGTCATAGTCAATAGAGCATCCAGCGTGAAGACTAAACAGCAAAGCAGATTAAAGTGCAAAATATAAAAAGATCAAAGCCAGCGGAACATAAATAACAGGGACAACAAGTAGCAGTTCAATAGCTGTCTCTATCTTCTTGCATGAAGATATTTCTTTCTCCTAGATTAGTTCCCAAGACAGTTTGGGTTATTTTGTATAATATTTTTGTATAAATACTTCATAAATCAAAGTATTGAGGGTGGATTGCTATACATTTGTAGAGTTATTTTGATCTTAAACCTAAGGGTTATTATACCAATTTTCAAGTCAACTGACTGGAGCAAGTAATAAAAAGATTGCATTACATGATTCATGAGATGAGCTATTGTAGTGAAGTATCTTTTTTGTATGATTTTGTTACTTTCTTATGTGTTTCATAAACTTAAATGTTATCTAAATTTGAATGAATTAACTAGAAAATTAACTCAGAATTTGTTTAATTACAATCTGTTTTGCATAGTTAATCATTTATATGTTTTCCTCTAATATCCAGATTTGAGAACCCTTAATTGCTCTCCCATCCCAGTTGACCTCTTGCATCTCTCCTCATAATCCGGCCTAATGAACCCTTAATTTCTCCCTGTATCCGATTGGAAACCATTTCACCATCAAGCCTTTGAGATCTGTAGTAACTCCTATATCTTGCCCTGTAGACACTATTTTTAGAACTTGCTCCAGTCCTGTTTGTCTGGAATTTTGACCCCATAGCCCAAGGATAAAAGAAACCCTCTGTTCATCTAAGTAAGTTATCCCACCACCCAAATTCAAATAAAAAAACCCAAACTCAATCATAACTAGCCTAAAATCAAATAACTAAACAAAGTTAAATAAAAAAGAAAGGGCCCTCTCTCAGATTAGGAAGGCTAGATCCTCATCTCCAAAGTTGGTTTGTGGTTACCTCTATCATTTCATTTTCTGACAACTTAGAAGAAATTTTGGAGTGATAACATCGTTAGCAACCATACTGGGGAATTTGTTCCTTAGTCTAATAAAACTGTAAGGAAACCTTAAATTTCATCTTGAGCCCCTTAAAGTCATTTCATAAGTTGTTCTTAAAAGGTTTCATAAAAACAATTAAAAAAATAAAATTCTGGCTCCCAAGAAGACTCACTATACCATGGCAAATCCAAATCCAAAACTTGCTAATATAGTTGATGACCCAGACATGATTTTAAGAAAACCAAAAAAGGTATAAACTCAAGCAAGTAGTAGCCAGTTAATTAAAGAAAATTCACTCCCTGAAGAATTATAAACATTAGAGAAAATTCCATTTGATTTGTCATTTGATCTCTTATTGTTTAGAACTAAATCAGAGAATGCAATTCATGAAACTGTGTTAGACCCTAATTTTATTCAACTCATTGAATATAAAAGGTGCCTATCCATCCATATTTAGATAAACTTGTGTTGGACACTTTTGACAAGTTAGAAGCTTTAACCTCTACATTGATAAGCCATATAGATGATGCTTACCTTCAACAATCTGTTGAACTAGCTGCCCTCACTACTGCTGCCTCTGAAATTTCTGTGCAATCTTCAAACATTGTAGAGACACCTTCATTTACCACCACCTCACCCATTGTATCCACCATATTCCATTCCCTTAATCTAGTCATTCACCAACTTCATATCCAACCAAACTCCTCATCCTCATCTAGTTCATCTCCATCTGTTTCAAGCCCTTCATCAAGTACCGACACTTTACCCCCTAGTCAAGCCAGAATCCAAGCCATGGTAGACCGATATGCATCTCTGGTTTTACCTACACAACTCCATGCCATGCCCCAATATTATCAAAGCGAAATATTTTTGTCTGATGCTACTGGTTAGTATGCTGCCCAATAGCGTGTGAACAAAATGAATGTCTATTTTTAGTTGCATGAGATAGATGAATCTGATGTCCAAATGAGGTTTTTTGCTCAAACATTAACTGGGGATTGTAAGAAATGGTTCAAAGCTTTACCTACCTATCACATTGTAGACTTAGCTGCTTTTCATAGATTATTTATTGATAGATGGGAGAGAAAGAAAATCCCTTTGCAAATAATTTTTGAATATGATAACATTAGAAGAGCTCCTAATGAGTCAGTTCAGGATTATTGTACTAGGTTCAATAGCATCTATATTGCAATCCCTACTAATATTAATCCTCCACCTGACCTAGCATTAATCAAATTCCTTGATGGTTTTGACATTGACATGTCATACTAATTAAGGGAAAGAAACCCTGAAACATTGGAACAAATGCAAATTAATGTTGTTAGCGTGGAGGCCAACCTATTAGCTAAGAAAGCCAAAATAAGTAATGAAAAGAGAGTTGTCATTAAAGAGGGAACTTCCACTTCTGATGGCAAAATAGATAGTTTAGAAAAGACTGTAGAGAGAATAATTGATATATTATAAAACATGGAAATAAAAACTCAGTGGGAGAACCAACAATCAGCCCAATAAGAAACCCCAACTTTAGGAAGAACCCTAACACTGGAAAGAATGTTATAACAGATCAGCAAATTAGGCCTCCATTCCAAGAAAACTATGCTCAGAGTTCATGGAGCCATGAAGGAGAGGATGACACCCAGATAAACTTATTAGGAATAAAAAAAGAAGATGATGTTTTTCTTACTCAAGAAGAACAAGAATTGTATACACTGCAACAATTGCAATTAGAATTTGGGGAATCCTTTGACTTTAAACAGGGTTATGAGTCAGCTATATATGAAGTTCAGAAATAGTATAGCTTAAGAAGTAAAAAGAACAATGGAGCTCCCACTAAAAGATCAATCTAGACCCAAACTGAAAAGATAACAGAAGCTCCTACCACTAAAATTTTACAAATCCTTCCTAGGGGAAAACAGGAGATTTCTAGCCCAAAAATTTTAGATATAACCTCCACTAAAACTCAAACTAAAACAATTACTGAAATCAATCCAAACAAGAGAAATCGAAGAAAAACAGTTGAAACATAGACTGAATTTCCTAGTACTGAGAAACAAAATAAAAACACACAAACTGCATTTGTTAAAGAAGATCTCATCCAAACAAAGCTCAACTCCCTTTCAACCTCAATACTAAAATAGAAAAATTGAAGATGTCAGTTCCTTTGACCGAATTAGTAAAGAATGAATCATATAGATAACAGATAACTGAAACTTTAAATATAGGAGAGGGAGAAGATGTTGTCAATTTGAATGATGATCAACTTGAGTTATTGTTTGGCCTTGAGGTGAATGGTACTCATCAGGAAGTGGGAATCCCTCCCTTCTACATTAGCATGAACATTCATGACGAAGTATTACATAATGCTATGCTAGACTCAAGGGCATCCCATAACTTGATGCCAAAAGAAATCATGGATATACTAAACTTAGACATCACCAGACCATATAAGGATTTGTTTTCCTTTGATTCTAGTCAAGTTAAATGTCTTGGTTTGATTAAGGATTTATGTGTAACTCTAGTCCAATGCCCAACAAAGAATATTGTAATGGACATAGTAGTTGTAGAAATCCCACCCAAATATGGAATGGTGTTATCTCACTCATGGGGAGAAAAATTTCAAGGATCCTTGCAATTAGATATGTCATATGCCACCATATCTGTTTTGTCAACAAAGAAAACTATATAGAGAGACCTTAAAGAATTACATGGTGAGTAGTACAGAAAAACCACAAAATTTCCCTATATAGTCCATGCATTTTGATATGGACTCTTTCATCTTGTACAATTTAGACCATCACAAAAAGGAAATCACAGCTGAAGAACATAAATACAAAACAACTGACAGTAAAAACATTTTTCATGAGTCCCTATGGCATTTGGATTTTGATGGATCTGTGAATATGTTAGGGGCAGGAGCAAGAGTGTGATCCAGAATATGGAGAATAATTATGCCAAAGGTCATGCATTTAGGTTGAATTTTAAATGCACAAATAACATGGTAGAATATGAAGCTCTGATCCTAGGTTTACAAATGGCTAAAAAACTTGGAGCCAAGAGAGTTTCTATACTTGGAGACTCAAAATTGATTATTAAGAAAAATAATGGTGAATACTCTCTAAATAATCCCATACTGAGTTAATATAGAGGGACTATCCTAGATTTTATCAAAGACCTTGTGGAAACAAACTTTGTTGCCATTCCTAGAAAGGAAAATATGTAGGTCCACAGTCTGGCCACTTTTGTTAGTACCTGCAAATTGCACTTTTAGCCCAACCATCAGTACACTGCAGAAGTGAGACATAGGCCTGTCATACCAGAAAATTTGAAGTGTCGGCAGATTTTCTGATAGGATTCCCAAATTTGTGACTTCATGAATGCTAAAGGTGAGTTTCATAATTGTAATATAGTTATAGCCTATACAGTAGACAATGACATAGATAGTGGGATAGATGTAAATATTTTAGATATAGGTAAACCTACTAATTTCACTAGATTAGAAATAAATAACTTAGAAAATTTAGAGATAGAAGAAATAATGAATGATGATCTAGAAATTCTTAATCTTAAAAATATTTTTTTGTCTAAGGGATTAGTCCCCTTAGAAGATTTGTTTGATTCCAACGATGTAGCTAGGAAACTGAAAATGGAGCCTTTGAGAGCAGATATAGAAGAATGTAACATAGGAACTGAAGAAAAACCTAAACTCATTAAATGATCAAAAGCCTTAACTCCAGATGAAAAGGTTAAATACATTAATCTGTTTAAAGAGTTTCAAGATGTATTTGCATGGAGTTATGAAGACCTAAAATCTTGTGACACCATCATAACTCAACACAAGATACCTATCAAAGAGGATCATAAACCTTTTAAACATAAACTTAGAAGGATTAATCTAGTTATTATGCCATCTATTGAGAAAGAAGCTAAAAGAATGTATAGTTCCCAAATCATAGCTCCCATTAGATATTCAAATTGGGTTTCAAACTTAGTCACTACTAGGAAGAAAACTGGAGAAATCAGACTTTGTGTTGATTTCAGAAATTTAAACAAGGTCTCATTAAAAGAGAACTATCCTCTACCAAAAATGGACCATATCCTTTAGAGGGTTAGTAGGCTCATCTAGAATCTCTTTACTTGATCGATTTTCTGGATACAACCAGATCTTAGTCCAACCAGAAGACCAAGCCAAAACTGCATTTACTACACCTTGGGGTACCTTCATGTATTTGAAGATGCCTTTTGGATTAATGAACACAGGAGCAACATTTCAAAGAGCTATGGATATATATTTTGCCAAGGAGATCCATGGTTTCCTTGTAGTTTACCAAGATGACATCACAATATTTTCTAAATTTGATAATGAACACCTAGATTACCTGAGAAGAGTTTTCATTAAATGTAGAAAATTTGTGATTTCCTTAAATCCCAAAAAAACACTCTTTGGTCTAGAAGAGGGTAAACTGTTGGGACATATAATATCAAAAGATGGAATTAAAATAGATCCTGCTAAATTAGAGGCCATTTTGACCATCACCCATCCTAGAAACATTAAAGAGTTACAGTCATTTTTAGGCAAGATAGATTTTCTTAGGAGATTCATTTCAAATTTAGCGGAATTGATTACATAACTAAATAACATGTTAAGAAAGGACTCGTCACTTAAATGGACAGTGCAGGATAAACAGTCCTTTGAAGCCATCAAGGAAGCCCTAACCAAAACTCCAGTCCTTATAAGTCCTGATTTTTAGAAAGATTTTATAATTTTTTCTCTTACTTCAGAACACACTATTGCAGCAGTCTTATTGCAAAAGAATGACCAGGGATATGAACAACCAATTGCATTTTTTAGTAAATCCTTAAGAGATGCCACACTCAAATGCAACATAATGGAAAAATAGGCACTAGCTTTAGTAAAGGCTACTAAAGATTTCAAAGTGTATATTTTGTATTCTCACATCATTGCTTATGTTCCAAACTCAATAGTAAATGACATTTTGACACAAAATGGGCCTGAAGGAAAGAGAGGAAAATGGATTTCCACTATTTTGGAATATGAGATAGAAATAAAGCCTACTAAACTTATCAAAAGCCAAGGTTTAGCCAAACTCATGGCTGAATCGAATTGTTAGGCCCTAGATATAAATTTCATTGGTGCCCTTGATGATTAGGAAGAGATGGTGACTCCACAAATCGGTGAACGTTTTACTTATTCACTTTGGTATGCAGATATCATATTTGTATTACTAAACTTACAAGCTCGTCTTGGTTTAACAAGAACTAAAGCTAGATTTTTGAAAATGAAGTCATTAAAATATTGTATCATAGATAATGCTTTGTTTTGGAAAGACAATGGTGGTATCCTTTTGAATTGTTTACTTAAAGATGAAGCTGATAAAATTATGCAAGAATTTCATGCAGGAGATTGTGGAGGACAGTTGTATTGGAAGACTACTGCTAACAAAATTCTAAAGGCTAGTTTTTATTGGCCCACCCTATTTACAGATGTTAAGAAACATGTGACCTCCTATCATAAGTGCCAGAGATTTGAGGGAAAAAGAAAGCTTTTACCTTTACCTCTCAAACCCATCTCCATAGAAAAGTCATTTCAATAATGGGGGTTAGACTTCGTTGGAGAAATACACCCAGCCCCCTCAACTTAGCATAAATGGATTTTGATAGCCACTGATTACTTCACCAAATGGATAGAAGCCATCCCTTCTAGACAAGCCACAAACTCTGTCATTATCTCATTCCTATAAAACAATATCCTGTCACGATTTGGATGCCCCCAAAAGCTCATTACTGATAATGCAACTACTTTCAAATCCAAGAAAATGGTAGACTTTTGTAAAAATATCACATCACCCTTGGCCATTCCACTGCCTATTACCCTCAAGGTAATGGACTTGCAGAATCCTCTAACAAAATCCTGGTCAATATCATTAAGAAATTACTGGAATACGACGAAAAGACATGGAACAAAAAGTTGGTCAATGCCTTATGGGTAGACGAACTAACTACCAAAAATTCCATTGGTACATCTCCCTATTAGTTAGTATATGGGATGGATGTTGTTTTTCCATTCTCTTTGGGAGTGCCAGTGTTGAAGATCATCTAGGAGATGTAGATAGAGCCAAATGATATTTAGAGAAGGATAAATCAGACCATACACTTGCACCAAACCAGAGAAGAAGTATATGTAAAATCACAAGTAATCTAGGACAAAATCAAAAAGATGTTTGATAAAAAGACTAAAGCTGATGATTTTTACATAGGTGATAAAGTTCTTAAGTGGGATTTAAAAAGATAAGACAAGGGAAAACATGGCAAATTTGATTTTCCGTGGCAACGCCCTTATGTCCTTTATGGTTACAGAGGTAACAATGCCTTTTTCTTGAGAGAGGTAGATGGATCAGATCTACCAGGAGGAGCTGCCAATGGTAGAATGCTGAAGCATTATATATCCACATATTAACTATAGTTCACTTTACTTTGATCATTGTATATAACCTTGCAGAGTTTAGATTGGATTGGATGGTAATCTTTTGAAGTTGAAGCTTGGACATAAGGCCTTTACCTTTGAAGGTTTTACCATCATAAGTATCAATAAAGCAGAATCATAGAAGGACAGTTTACAAGGTAACTTCAGTCACAATTCTAAGGCTAATGATTTTAAATTTCTTATCATTTCACCAGGAAATTCCATCCCCATGTGGAGCCATTGTTAGGGTCATATAATAATAGGATTCATAATTTTTAATTGGCTATAGTTAGTCTTCTAATATTGTACATACTTTTGCTTTCTGCAAAATGTTTTCCATATTAAAAATTAAAAAATGTAAAGAGGGTATGTCTTAAAAAAAATATCAAAGGAAAAAAAGAATAAAAAAAGATAATAAACTTAAAAAATATGAACCCCAAATAAAAACAGATCATGAAAGTGTGAAAATTCAAATGCCACTACTTTTTACTTCACTTTTCAAATAATGGTTGTATGCAGCTTGTCATAAATGCCATAGCCCATGATAGCCAAAAAGTTTAATCTTGACTAATTCATGCTTTAAATTTCATTTTTATAGATAGAAAATAAAGATCTAGCCGAACTGTTTAACCTTGGTAGATCAATGGTTAGATAGAGAAATAAAATGTGCTCAACAACTTAATCTGAGCCATTGGAAGTTATAAGGTTAGAATTAAATAGTTTTTTTGACAAAAGAAAAGGAAATGAAGGGTCTGCTAACTTAAATGCACCCAATGAAGTGAAGAAAAAATGTTAAAATAAGTAAAGGGTAGGCAGAAGAAAGGTTGCAGAAGTACAGGGTTGTTAAAGCATAAGCACATTTATCATGCTTAATCATATGTTTTAGTGTGTGGGAGAAGTTATGAGAGTAAAAGGATGCTCACAAGCTTGTTTGATTAACTTCCCCTCATTTCATTTCACCCCCACTACATATTTGCTAATTTCCCCATTATCCCATATTTGCTTATGAAAATACCCTTTTCCCTTCATTTTGACCCTTACTCCTTGGTTTCACATATTTTCCTGGAAAATAACCCTCCAAAACTCATTCCCCTACCTAAATCCCCTTTTCCCTAGTGTGAACCCAATCTCCATTGAAAAAATCACATTCCCCTTTATTAGTTTCCCTAAAAACCCATAAGAACCCTTTATCCTAAGTTTTATCCCTCTACATTATTAAATTAATTCCCCGATTTATATGTCCCCGACATAAACCTATTAACCCACCAACCCTTGGTGCGGTTAAAGAAAACCCCGCCACATTTAAACTTGGTCCCTCTCCATTAAACCCACTCATTATATTTTTAACCCCCACTTTATTCATTACTTATTTACAGTTAGTTGTAATTAATCCCCCGGGCCCTGCAAATCTTCACCCCGATTTCCCTCAGTGCAACTTCACCACGTGACACCATTAGATCTGTCACCCCATATTTGATGGCATGCATCCATATCATGCTCATTCCTTCTCCGACCTTTACCATCCCGAAAGCATGTGAGATTCATGCTTTTGTGCGGGCCCTTTTCGGCTACGTGGCAGCTCTAGGCGAAATCACATGATCTTAAGGAAATATCGCTCACCTGTCAAAAGCGGTCTAATGGCCCCTGAAAATGCCTCCCCGCCAAAATCCAAAACAACCCACTGTTCCTTTATGAATTCTGCGCCAAATTCTAACCATTGCCAGTTAAAAAACCGAAGAAGCCCATTTCGACTCTTTTTTTTCTTGTTTCCACTGTGAATGTTGCTTAAGCCTCCTGTGCCACCCTAAGGCTTTGCAATTGAAATTGACCACCATTTATCTCTAGAACACGCACTAGAAGACCAATTCAAGCATCCACTGCAAAGCTAAAGAAACCGTACCCTCTACAGTCACCATTGAAACCAGTTTGCAACCTCAACCACCAATTTCCAGGTATTTTGAGAAAAAACCAAAACGACCCTCTCAATTTGAAAATGTACAGTTAATTTAAAGATAATTAATTGGAATTAACTGATACATTTGCCTAATTGAGGATATTTCCACCTGAATACCCAAACCCCTCTTTTGCAAACTACAAATTACCCTCTCTCAGTACCAGACTTACTCAAACCTCACTTCCACAGCCTGTATAAGCCTTATTCACACCTTTCCCCCTAAAAAATCACTGCTCAAACCTCTTTGGATGTAAGACCTATGTCAAAACCTCATTTGGACATCGACCATCTGGCACTAGAAGACTGGGATTTCTAAATAAAATACACTACTATTCCAACCCACCTTCTAAAGCTCCACTGTTGGAGTAAGTGTTTGCATTATGTTTCTGGTATGGTTATATGTTACAGATGTTGTACTTGATGGCAACACCCATGGCATGGCTCTCAATATGATGAGAATTAAGAAGTGCACAGGAGAATAGTTCAGAAGATGCGTACCCACAGATACGCCGTGCAGGGACCACGTCCAGACACGCAGGTTACCCATTCATGAGGTGCGTACCCCCAGTGCACACACTTCAAGGCAGTAAAGCGCGCACACGTGTGGTTTCTTATGTTTAACCCTTGGTATTTAGCCGACGATATTGTGTTATTATGGTTTTGGCCCATGGTATTGATCCATGATTTGAGGAAGAGCTTGCCTATATAAAGCAAAGGAGATCATTTGGCTTGTGTATGCTTTTGGGTTGAATATCTTAAGATCTGAAATATTGGGTTATTGTTTCAAAAGCTTGATCTATATGAAAGTGAAGTGGAAAGCGAATCTGTGAAGGGTGATCTCTCGAGCACTTGATCAGATCTGGGCATCCGTCAAACTGTAGCACACTGGTGATCTGCCAATTCGGCCCTAATCTGAAGTACGCAGGTGTTTAACGGTGCCTCTGCGTGGGTACGCAGAGAAGAAACAGGCGAACTGCGTGGGTACGCAAAGCAGAAGAAGGGTGACTACGTGGGTACGCAGCGCAGAAACAGGCAAACTGCAGCAGTGGTTCAGGTGCGTACGCACAGTAAAAGTACTTGGCGTGATAGTATTTATGGGTGCGTGACTACGTAGCAATACGCGGCGCGATAGTGCATCTGGGTGCGTACTGTATGCAGTGCGGTAGAAGGAGCAGTGCGTGGGCACGCGGCATAGCAGAAGGAACTCTGCAGGTATACGCAGGGAAGCAGAAGGTGAAGTGTGTAGCAACGCAGGCCAGAGAAAAGAAAATTGCGTCTTAAGATCTTTTGTTGACTGATTTTTCTGTTGATAAGGTGTTCTGGGTTTAGTTTATTGTTATTGTGGATCTGGTTATCTGGGTGACTTACTGGTACTTGATGATCATTTGATGTTTATGGATCCAGTTTGAAAATTTATGAAAAGTGGTCCTTGAAAGAAAAGAAGTAGGGGGTTGTAGCTCCCTTCCAGGAGAGACTGGAAAACGAGAGAGAGTTGTAGCTCTCTGCAGGTTGCAGCCTGCGTACTGGTAAAGGACTGCACCAGTACAAGACCATTGTAAAAGGAGTTTCTAATTTGAAAGAAGATAGAGACATATTGCAGCAGGTGGTTTTCACCCACATTGGGTTTCCACCTTATATCTGGTGTTCTTTGATGTGACTGTCTGTTTTTCTTGCTCATTATTTTATGGTACTGATATGCAAAAATAATTCAAAGTATAAATAAGGAAGATTTGTTAAAAGAACTAGATAATACTGATTCACCCCCCCTCTCAGTATTATTTTCAACAATTGGTATCAGAGAAGGTCCTTCTAAAGAAGCTTGATCGCCTGAAGGAAGATCTTTCATCATGAGCAACTACGAGAGGGAAGCATCTATCAGGCCACCGGTTTTTCATGGGACAAACTTCAATTATTGGAAGGTAAGAGTTACTGCCTATCTTCAATCTCTTGGTAC
>APFE030282923.1:2643-87061 GCA_000404065.3 Pinus taeda
AGAGTCCTGATAGGAATGCCAACTCTTTGGAAGACCAAGGAGAGCCAAGCTCACCAAGTCCTCATCATCGACAGTCACCCCCACACTTTCCAGCTCATCCCGGCATTTGGTGAACTTTGTGAGATACTGGGGCATACTGTCTCCATTCTCGCACTTAATGTTTCTGAGTTTTATCCTTGAGTGCCATTCCACCAGCTCAAAACTCAACCGCTTCTGATCTAAAATTCGTGAGAACAAAGTATTTCTCGTACAAAGATTGACTATATGGGCATTCACCGGATATCTCACCTTCCAAAAGAAGGATGAATCCAGAGGCTGCCTGGCCCGATTACAGACTCTGCCTGAAGAAATAAAATGTAAACACTTGCTGAATAATAGATCTGATGATCAATCCTCGCTTTGATATCTTGTAGAACTTTTTCTACAAATCAAGGAGCTCTGATACCATGTAGAAATTTTGAATAATATGACACATATTCATAGAGATTATCCCGATTATACATTATTGCAGAATACATGCATAATACATAACATCCTCTACGTTGATCATCAATTTACAAAAGCAGAAACAATAACATGCGCACATAGAAGCATCAATCACACATATCAACACAGTATTTTCTCGGGGAAAGCATCTCGCTAAAAACCCCAACTATCTATATATTATATTGATTGAGAACATGTAATAATACATTGTACAATACTCTTCACAAGTATCCAGCACTATCTCCACCTGTTAGACACAATACAGCTCAGATCTGATCTCCAAATCTCTTTCGCTGCTTGCCTGCCTCCACTGCACAATACCTGCATGAGAATGAATGAATGAATGATCCAAATTCGTATTTCCCTTGGATTTACCACGCAATCCTCATTGGCAACTCAATCCCACTGATTGTGCAAATCACATGCACAACTATAGTCACAACTGACAACTGTCTTGCCCTTTCACTCATCTCTAACACTTGTCTCCACTGAACTGTCCATGCACTAAGTTAACTGATGTATTCTCCAGTTTCTTTATGAGTCAATAATTAGTGAATTAATTAATAACTAATTCACATCACTCAACATTAGTCTATTTTCCAGTTAGACTAACTACAACTAGTTCAATTAAGTCAAACTGAACACAACTCCACAAAACTCAATCACTAAAGTCTTAATTGAAGTCCTCCATGCAATAGCTCAAGTAACCCATTGGAACCACGTATTTCCTTATGCAATTGCATGTGCCACATCCGTAGCTCGAACTGAAGTGCTCCAAGAGAATAAGATAATGTTTAAAGTCCAAATATTACTAAGGGCTAATAATATTTGACTGTTTCTATTTTTACCTGACAGTCTAAAAATAGACTCTAATCACACCGCTGTGATCCAAAAAATAGAAGTCCATCTATTTTTCCCAACATGACCAATCATCCATAAACAACATCCTGTAACTCATATACCATGATCCATATGTCTAAAAATAGACTTTGCGCCAAAACTTGCCTACGAGACCACTTAATGAAGGCGACTCCTTTCCACTAAGCTCCATCATCTTGTTGCATTCTCAACAAGCATTTCTTGTTGCACACTTTTCAACAGAAAAAACAGTCAAAGACTCCATCAGGTAGTTAAATGCAGTTGGTGGTCAATTATGACCCCTTCATACCTAAATGGCCCAAGTGCCCTGTAATGTAAAATCTATAAATACCCAGAAACAAGATGTAATCAAGGTTGATGGTTGATGTTTTGATGTAAGGTTCAACTTCTGGAGACTGTGGATATTTTGCCACTTGCAGTGTCTCATCTTCATTTTCAGCTAATACAAGCTTCTTTTGTTGTTAACTACTCACTGTCCATTTCCTCTCTATTCTAAGTTGTGCCTTATATGTTGTATTCTTGATCTTTAAGTTTTAGCACTAGAATGTTGTCATCCTATCTATGTGATAGATTGTTGAATGTATCATTGAATAGGTTACCCAGGTTTATTTTTACCTAGTGGTAGAGAGCTGTCATCTTGTCTGTGCATTAGTAGTAAAGATTTACAAGCTTCTTACTGGTTGCAGTCGGCCATCACATGGCCTTGTGCATCTGCTGGCGTGGCCAGTATTCTCCATATTCACCTTATCTCTAAATTGTGAGTAGCTGGTGGTCTAAAGCCTTGTAGTCTGGGGGTGTTCACGCATGTCTGGAGTGAAACAAAGTAGAAGTGGTTATATGGCTTGAACAAGCATCATTCCTTCCATTCATCCATTGCAACAATACGTTAAATTAATATATTACCAGGCATCTCTGAGCTATAACCTAGGAGAGTTTCTTGGAGCTCTAACACTATCTATGCTGAAGAAAGAGTTGAAATAAACTTTGAGTGTGGAGGTGCTATTGAGTTGCTACGTTGAGCATTGTGTAGAGGTGTTGTTGAAACCTCTGTGTTGTTGGATTCCGAGTTGGATATAAAAGACACAATTTACAAGGTATTTGATATTTTAATTGGAGTGCTTTTGTTTTTCTTAAGTGTGGTCCCCAATTAAGCATACATGACACTCTTACAGTGACCTCTTTTATGGAAAATGATAAAGAATAAGTTCATCTTTTATGAAGTGATTGGTTCATGGATTTATGGTTAGTGTTTTGGATTATTGAAGATAATTTCATTGAGTTTAGCCAACTCAATGTGTAGTGATTTTGTTAGAATTGACTACTTTAGCAAATCACACTTATATGAATATGGAAATCCAGTACAATTGATGGACAATGACACTAAATATTCCAAAGACAACGTTGTGGATGCTATGAATAATTTCAAAAGATATGGTAGAGAAATGTTAGAAATTAAAGGATGATGGACAACAAAGTGAAAGTTTGTGTGAGTTAGTGTGATTTTGTGGGATAGACTCACTAGCATGTTGTATTATGAGTCACAAATCTTAACTGTAATCAAGTTTATGGTGTTCTATAGTGGTATTTGTAAAGTATGTGCCTAGTAACACCATGAGTTGGAGTGTGTAATGTAAGCTTGATGAGGCATGTGTACCCCCATGAAGTTCGTGGTAATCTTAAAACCATTATGTAAGTGCAGGTTTGTGGTAATCCGGAAACCACTTTGCAGTGTCAATTTGTGGTAAGGTAGAAACCACGTGCGTGAGTGAAGTGGATAAGGATTCCTGTAGCCATGATTTAGGGTCAATGGGAAAAACCCTAGGCATGGTTTAGGGTAAGTTGATAAAGCCCAAAGAATGGTTATGGGTAAACTGAGAAAACCCATGATGACAATGATGAGGGGGATTTACAGGTACAGGTGTAGGTATGCAGATAATGGTTGACTGAAACATGTACACGAAGGACATCCTAGTAGACTGGTAGTTGCAACAGTTGGTATTCATGCATTCCGGTAGATGGTTGTTCCTATATATGGACGTCAACATATTCTTTTTTATCATGTTGTAAACACCAGGACCACAACTAGACTTTGCATATTGAGATTGAGACAAGTAGACATTAAGAGGGTGACTTGAAAATATAATTCTTACTTGTCTCAGTGGTGATTCATTCTATGTAAAGGTGTTTGTTCCTATTATATAGGATTTGTTTAGATTTAATTGTCCTAGATTGGTGTGGGGTTGAGAGAATATTGATTGTGTGTCCAAGACAATTTTCCTATCTTGAGACAACACTTATATATATGTAATATTATTTGATCAATGTAATGTGCATGCCTTATTCAATTTTAAGTATTAATTATAATTGGCCCATGGTATTTGGCCCATAGTCTTCACCTAAATAAAGTCTCTTTTTTTTTTAAGTTTTTCTCTTTAAAAGAGGTTTACACCTTAAGAGATTTGATCCCTTTAGATGGTTGCTAGATTTGCGATTAAGATCGATCTATACTAATATATAATTAATTGCTTAAGACAATTTTCTAAGTTTAGTAATAAAGTCACATGTTACCTATGGATTTCTAGATCGAGAGGTGCTCTACAACCCAGTATGGGGGTAGATCTCAGGTAAACATGTAGACATTTAACATGTAAACATAAATGTAAATGTAATGTTTAACATTTTTAATCTAATGTTAGCCCTATTTAAAAATCAATCTAATTATTATTATGTATAAACACAAGGAAATTTAAAATCTAAAGAGATTTACGAACATTAAAAAAAGAGGTATGGTAAATAAATAAAACCTCTTCTTATACTTACTCCAAAGGTATGGTAAATAAATAGAAATATAAATAAACTAGAGGTATGGCAAATAAATAAAACCTCTTTTTATATTTACTCCATAAACCTCTTTATATTTACGAGCAAAAAAAGCCAAATACCATTTTAATTCCATGGGCCAAATACCATCTTTATAAAAGAGTTATGGTAAATAAATAAATATAAAACAGATATAAATAGGTATCATAAATAAATAAAAATATATCAAATATGATTAGAAATCAACATCTAAATATATACCAAGTCTATGGGTCAAATACCGTGGTAAATAAAAGAGGTATGGTAAACAAATAAAAATATAAATAAATGAGAGATATGATAAATAAATAAAAGCTCTTTTTATATTTACTTTGTGAAATTTGATTATTCTCTGTGCTTCATAGGTTTGTGGTTAAAATGAACACACACATCCCATGCATAATTTTTCATTAATTAAATAGCATTTTGTTTGTGGTTAAAATGAACACACACACATCCCATGCATAATTTTTTATTAATTAAATAGCATTTTGAATTCATAAATGAACTCCACGATACTTTACTATATTTTAGGTAAAATTGACCAAAATATATACTTTAAAGGGACCAAAATGTAAACTACTTAAAATGTTTAAACAATAAGATGTGTGTGTGTGAGAGAGATTAGAATTATGCATCATTACATTCTTTTACTTTCAATTACTTCTCCTTTTTAACATTAAATTATATTTTATTAATTTTCTTTTCTATATTATATGTATATAAATAAAATAAATTACTTAATATAATATTCCAATAGTCTATAAAATTTTACATTGAATCTTATTTTAAGAAATATAATAACTCTACATTTTGCTGAGTTTGTTTGTTTATTTGTTTGTTTTGTTCTTTCTTACAAAATTTCAAGTTAAAAATGTCTGTAAAATTTTCATGTAATTTCTATGTCATAATATGTAAACGAATCCAAATCCTTTAAATTTAAGAAGAGGTAAATGTAAATATTTTTTAATTATATTTTTGGCTTAACTCCTTATACGTTTACTCAAATTGTCATAATATGTAAACGAATCAAAATCCTTTAAATTTAAAAAGACGTAAATGTAAATATTTTTTAATTGTATTTTTGGCTTAACTCCTTATATGTTTACTCAAATTTCAATTGTAGGCAATCATTGAATGTGGAATTAAATTTCACATCCAACGAGTACCCATTATGCATACTTTTGAAAAGACCCGCATTCATAAAAATTGAAGATACATTAAAAAAATGCTAATGTATCTTAATTTTTTTTTATCAATGTGGGTCTTCTCAGAATTATGCATAATGGGTACTGGTTGGATGTGGAATATAATTCTACATTTAACGAGTGTCTACACTTGAAATTTGTGTAAATCAAGATAAGCCAAAAATAAAATAAAAAAATAGTTTTCTTCTTGTCGCTCCAAAATTCATAACTTTTATTTTATTATTTTAACTTTATTATCATTTTTCCTTAAAGCAATTTTCTAGATTGAAATTTACTCTAATAGTTTAAGTGAAATATTTTTCTCTGCATATCCATGAATCTAGAAGAAAATATTTCTACCATATCTCATAACAAATAGATACAACAAAATGAACTAATAATTTTAAATTATAAATATATATATATATATATATAATAAATATATATATTATTATATATAATATATATGAGTTAATATTAATTTTTATGCAAAAATATTTAATTTTTCTTCTAAAATAAAAAATAACACAAAATTATACATCTCCATCACAATAAACTACATTAATATATTCTTATAAAAACTATAAATATATCTACTAAATAACAAATATATAAATTTCTTTAAAAAAAAAATCATCATATGAAATAAAATTTTTTATTTTGAGTATTAAATTGAGTTGAAATTATTCAATGAAATACGATTTGATTTTATTTCCCAAATTATTAAAATTAGAGATGAAAATTATTTAAATTAAAAAATATTATTCAATTTATTAAAATAAAAAATATTATTAAGTTTTTTATTTTATTTTATTTTATTTGATATAATTTACAGACCTTGGAGATCGGTGACCACAATGTCTATGGAATATTTGTACTACCACAAAGCATGACTCATAGAGTGTTAAGAGAATTGAACTTGTGGCCTCTCAATAGCAAGGGGGCTTTAACGACAAGGACTCAACCAAATGAGCTAACCCAAAGGGCTAAAAGTTTTAAAGTAATTAATTGTAAAGATGTTATATAAAAAATTTGCAAATAGAAATTTTTGTTAGTTTAAGTGTTAAAATAATGTGGAGAGAAATTGTTTATTTTAATCTAAAATTTGGTTGGAAATATTTTATATTGATAAAATTGCAAATGGAAAATAATTGTACAATTTTAATTACATTAAGAGTATTTATAGTTGAATATGTTTCTAGATTTAAAACAATTATTTTATCAATATAAAATTCTAGGGTTTCTTTTGAATACTTGTTTATGAGGGGGTTCTTCCCCCTCCTTTGACTAGATTGTTTTGGGAGCTCATAATGAATCTGGATGTACTGGTATTCCCTATTAATATCCTTATCATTAACATCCTTTTCATAGAGAAATTAGATGAAGTGGGGATTTTAGGCTTGCAAGAAACCCTCCACTAGGTGTATTGTGGAAAGTTAGAAATCTAGTGTGTTGCCTGCCAAAAGCAGTGCAAGATCCAAAGTATGAGGTTAAGTATAGTAAGATCGAAGAATATATCCAATATATGCAAGATCACGCTCTTATATGCAAATTTATTGGATTATGGCCCTATAAAAAGGCTTTGATTGGGTGGATTCGAAATAAATGGAACACCCAAGGTCAAATATAATTGGAGTTGGGGACCAAGGGTTTTTTTAGCCATTTTCTCTAGCTTAGAAGATAAATCAAGGGCTTTTGGAGGAGAGTCATATTTTTTCAACAATGAAAGGCTCTTAATGTGGTTCTTGAAGGAACAATATACTCAAGAGAAGGAGGATTTCCTTGTAGCCTCAGTGTGGGTCTATCTCTTTTCTCTTCCAAAAGTATATTGGGAGAAAGAAACCCTTGAAACCATTGGTAATTCCATCGACAATTTTGTCAACATATTAGAGGCTACCAAGAGAGGGAGGTACACTTCATATGCACTTATCTGTGTTTATAGGAATACCTCTCATCCTCTTCCAGCCTCTATAAATATTTACTCTCAAGATAGTGCTTGGAAGCAGTCTCTAGATTATGAACTAGTCCCTTTTAGATGCAGACATTGCCATCAATATGGGCATCTTATTAGGAACTTTCCAATGAATGCCAAGGAAATTTTTGAAAAAAACCCTTCTTAGAAAGAGCCAATTGTTTTTAGAAAATACCCCCAAAGAAGTAGAAGTTCGAGTCCCAAGAGTACCTCAAATCCTAACCGAATCCTTGGATCTTAAACTAGGTTTGAGTCTCTCTCCTCTCTGAAGGAGTCTCTAGAGAAAGTCTACATTCAATCAAACACGCAATTAGTAGAAGGTAAATCCCAGATCTCTAGAGAGGTTGTGCAAAAGTCCCTTGAAGAGCATCAACAAAATTCATTACCACAGGAGATGATTAGATCCCCTTCGGAAGAAGTTGAAGTGGAAGCCCTGCCAGAAGATATTAATCTATATGAATCACCATTGATTTCCCTTGTGGAAGCATATCATGGAAAAGATGTGGTAGCCATGCAATCTCACAAGGCTAGGATTCTATATAAGGCCTATCTTTGAAGCAAGAAGTTGGGCTTGAGTTCATCATAGTCTAGTCTTGGGGTTTAGACGATGGATTTCAAGGTGGTCTCCATCCAAGACAAAGAAGCCAAAAAACAAGGCCAAAGACCAATAAGACATAGATCCAAGAAGACAGTAAACCATTAGCCAACTTAGGGAAAGTCATGCAAATGTGAGGCATTTCCCCATAAAAATCTTGAGTTCTCAAAAAGATTTTTATGTTGTTATGATTATTGTAGTAGTTTTCATTATCTATTCTTCATAGAAAGCTAATTAGTTTCAAATTTCTCTTGGTTTTTAATCCTTTTTTAGAAATTCAAACCATACATAACTTTTCTCTGAATATAAAAAATTTTTAACCCTACAAAATAAAAATATAATTTTTAATATATATATATAATAAAATTTAATAATAACAATAAAAAAAAACTATATTTATAAAATTTAATTTATTTTAATATTTTTCATTCTTCAACTTTTGAAGACTATTTAATCAAAACACTAACACATATATGAATACTGTCTATCATGATTTGTATTTATTTATATACCCACAATATAATAATATTTCATAATCTCCAACTCCAATTATTCAAACTAATTAAATGGTTTCTCAAATCTTTGATAATAAAAATTCTTTAAATTTAATCATAATAAAAATTTAAATTATAATTATAATTAATATAATTTTAAAAATCAATAAAAAATTTTAATTTAATCATAATATAATTTAAAATAATAATTATAAAGGTAAAGAATTTTTTATTTTCAGAAAATTACACACAAATCATAGAAACCGCATGATTTAGATATCGATTAACCTACACGCATGCCTTATTATGGAACGGAGTTGTCTATAATGTGACTTTTTGGAGATTCCGGTGACAGAATCCGGCTGAAGAAATGAGGTTAAATCTTGATTTTTAGCAGTTAAAATGGTTTTTTAACTGCATATTTGGATTCAGCGCCCTAGAAAACCCCTGGGAGCCATTGATTGTGCAGAAACTAGCTATCAAACTTGGGATTCCAATGAATTGCTACCGGATTTTGACCGGAAAAATCCGCCGGAAAGACTTTCAAAAAGTCGCGTTATAGACTACTGCTTATGGAACCGCACATCCACATTGGAAGGTGACATGAAATGGATAAATATTAAATATTATCCCTTTTCGAACTTCTCATTTCATTTTATAAACATCTTTGCACCACTTTTTTTTTTTTTTTTTTAATTTCTAAATATATCTGGTTTAAATATATGTTTTTATTTTGTTGTTATAAGTAGGAAAATTTATCATAATTTATTTGTCAAATTAGTAGTAAGGACATTCATTTCTAGCTATAGTTGGTGAATGCATGCTCATTAATCACTTTTATTCAAGGAAAATCTAGCCAAGTGGAATAACCCGCCACCTTTATTTAAGGAAAACCCATACCACTGGAATAACTCGCTAGTGGTCTGTAAAAAAACATGCTTTCACTCCTACTGTAAGTCTTAGGCCCTTAAATTGTTTCCTTATTTCCAAAAAAAAACAAACTCTTAAAACAAAAATAATTTTAAAACATACTCCAAATCCATATATCTTTATATGTTTATAAATTATAATTATTTTGATTTTAAATAATCTTTATTATATTGTATATATTATTCATTTATAGTTATATTCCAAAGAGCTTTAACTCAGTAATGAGTTCTTCAACCACTTAATAAAAATAAAAAATAAAAAAATTAGTATTTTAATATTTTCACTTCACAAATAATACCAATCATAATAACTAACTTCTAAAACTAAATTCAAATTTTATAATTTTTTTATATGCCCGTTATATAATCCCAGCTATCCACCAAAAAATTTGAAAATGTTCCTTCGTTCTTCATTCATATATTTTATCGATCTCTTTCCAAAGTTACTCATTCTTTTAAGAGTTTACTTTTCCAAAATTCCCAGTCATCCCCTTTTTTTTAACCCTTCTTAGTGTAGCCAACAAAGTTAATGGAGTAGTGGAGTGGAAAGTAAGACAAATGAGGTGGGTGTGGAATCAGTTGCAAGGTAGTGAAAGGTCCTTTTCCTCTTATGTCCAACAAAGTCGGCGGATAATGGATAATGTGTTGTCACGTTGTCACGAAGCCGTCGGCGGATATGGATAATGTGTTGTCACGTTGTCACGTTGTCACGCAGCCGTCGGCGGTTATGGATAATGTGTTGTCACGTCGTCATGAAGTCGCCGCCGCGTCGATGACGAGGATGGACGTGGCCCTCAAATGAATAATTTTAATCTTACTTTTTGTGCAAGTTAAATATAGATAAATTTAAAATGCATTCAATTGGTTCATAAATATATTTATTATTTTAAATAATAAATTTGGTTAATTTTATAAATAAAAAATTATCAATATTTTTTTCTTACAAAAATATAATAAATAATAATTAAATATTTTTATTTTTCATTAAAAAATGATTTTTTATTTTAAAATGATTTTTAATTTTTTAATAATTTATTTAAGTTACTATTTATATAGTAATTCCACTAGACCAAATGTTTGGTCCTAGTGAAGTTAACCACCCACCACATCATCAATTATTTATTATTTATTTGTTAAATATTATTTTTAATTAAAAAATAAAATATTTAACTTTTTTTTAACCTAGAGGTGCAACAATTAACAAGATTACAAATTGGTGAAGTGAGTCAATCTATACAATCTTATTTCACCCCGAGACATCTACCATTAAAGAAATCTAATATACTATATTACTTTTTATGAGTATACATCTTCTAATACAAGCCTGAGGTTTTACAAAATTTAACATCCATACAAACTTGACTATGACATAGTTATTCATCATCCCTATACCCTTTCTCTCTTCTAGAGAGGGGAGCATTTACATTTAGACAAGGGATTATGAAATTTCTAGAACTAACAATATTACCAAAACTAGATGAGACCATATTGGTTAGAGTCGTGCCTTGTTAAAGTTCCTCAATTTGGTTGCAGAGTGAACAAATTTCATCTTCAGCCTTTTGTTGTTGCACCCTTTGATCTACTAAGATTTCCATTGTCAATGTCAAACTTGTTGCTAACTAGTTATATCAGAGTTGCATTTAAAGGATTTCCTCCTACAATGACAAAATCTCTTATTCAACTAACCACTATTGATCCCCATGAAATATTTCTTGTATCCAAGTCACAACCTAGTTCGAATTCTTCATGTATAAAATTTGACACTATGAGAATGTTTATAGAAAAAATCTTGTTGTTTGTAACAAAAGAGGTCAACTTTCCTATCAACCAACTTGAGGTAGCACTTGAAATCACCCTTGCAGTTTAGAAAAAAAATACTAAAGAAATCATTTCCACACCCTTTTCCAATGATTCCATAGAATGCTAACCAACATCACAAAAGCATGTGCCAATTACATCACAAAGATGAAGACAATATCCACCCTACATGACCAATGAAATACTAATGCAATCACAAACCTAATCACGGAGAAAACCAACTCAAATAACAAATATATTTGTCATGACTTCACCACAGTAAGCTTAATCTGGTCACATGAAGGCCCCTACCACCACCCAAGAGAAATGGAATCATGCAACCCACTTGCTTGTTGTTACCACAGTCAAGGACTACCACTTGAGCCATCAAGTCAAGTGATCCTTCAATTAAATACTAGAATACTAACTTACTATGTGAGAGGTTTGTCAACACCAGAAGGATTGAATAGCACTATAACATCATTCCATGCAAAATGTCTATCACCACCAAGATGGGCTCGAGATCTTTCTTACATTGCATGTTGAGTGAATCTGAACATGGATAGGTCTCTACATGTCCCCCAATGCCATGGGACAATTGTGTTTCCCTCCCCCTTGTGTTTTGTCAATGGATCATAAGCGTTAGGGGAATAGGAAGCTACCCACCCTTTGATTTATCAGATGTATGCTAGATTCTAATATTGCTTCTTTCTTAGCCAAGGAATCTGCTTTCTTATTGTTATGTCTAAGGACCTTAAGTGCAAAATATTTCCTCATACACTTCAACAAAATTTGAATCCTTTTGAGAGTGATAAATAATTTTAGATCCTTAAGAGAAGATCCATAATAGAGATGTTGAATTATGATGGGTGAATCACCCACTATGATTCTATGTTGATAGGGAGAGATATAACATATGTTGAAGTTGTTTGAAAAACGTATAAATTTCTGCTTATATAAAACACATCATAAACTTCAAAAATATGATAATTCTATTTATGTTTTGTACTGAAAAAATAGACCCTCAACTCTTGCCACGCTCTTTATAATATTAAATTATTAAGCCCTCAACTCTTACCACCCCTCTTTTTAATACTAAATCATTACTTTTATTAATATGTATAATTCAATTATTCTAAAGTTATATAAAAATTATTTATTCCTATTAATAAAAATAAGATAACATAAGTTAGTAGGTTATTATAAGTAATTAGAAACCAGGTAAAGAAAATAAGGAACAAAGATAAAAGGGGGTACAAGAAAAAGTCATGTTTAAACAAAAAACATGTATGTTTGTATATTTTTTTTTATATTAAAAATATTAAATAACAATTTAACAATAATTATAAGTAGATATATAGAAGGTAAAATAAAATAATAATTAGAAATTATTTAATTAAAAATAATACATAATAAAATATATTTATATATATTTTATTTGATATATTAAAAAAAAATTATATTGATATATTTAAAAATTATTAATTATTATACATTGTAAAGTTTTGATTAGAAATTCACAAAATAATTGTTGTTAATTTAATCTTTTTATTGTTTAAATGTATTTTGGGACTATATATGAATTAAGGTACACTAAATTTTTTTGGAACAATTTGATTTACAGAGTTTACAACTTAAATTTACAATTCTAACACATTTTTTCTAATTTTAAAAAATTTGATTTTAAAACTCTAAAACATATAACAAATATGAACAAACAACCATTTAAATCTTATTCTTTATTTTATTTTTGTTATTATTCCTAACATTATAATAACAAAATAAAATAAAATAATTTTAAAAATATTTTTAATTTGTTTTGAAAATAATAATAATTTAAATAATTTCCCTAATATTTTAAAAAATCAAAATTAAAACATAAATATTCAATTTCTTATTCGGTTAACTCAAATTCAAATCAATGTGTTTTGCAGCCTATATTTCATAGATACAATGCCTAGTGTGTTGTTGAGAAGCCATGGACCTTTGTAAATCATACCATACAACACCATACACTTTATAAATCATATCATGCCATACCATACACTTTTGGCTTTTTTGGGGCTTGGAATGGGAGCTTTTTGGCTCCATATGTCATAAACAAACTCGAACTTTTTACATCTAAGTTTCGAGGTTCAAATGGATTTCTTTAATTTAAGTTCAAATTGGTTTATTTACCCTAGTAAATAACAACATTTTATTTATTGATTTTCTTTTTGTGATTGAAAGAATGACGGTTCTTCCTTTCATTTCGATTTAATATTTACTAAACTTATGATTTTAGATCTTATCATTTATAAATTAAAAAAAAATGAAATATCCATATAAATAAATTTTTAATTTAAAAAAGAGTACATTCTAATAAACTATGTCTGCGCAACTTTATTTTGAAAATGTGTAAATGAATCTTTTATCAATATATTTAATAGGTTAGATTAAGTAAAACCAACATAGATCTATGTTAACTTTGAATCTATCAAGCATTAATGGGGGATTAAATTTCTCGAGGTGTAAACCTTTCCTCAAGTTTTACACTCAAAAAAGGGGTTTGCACCTCAGCAGATTTGATCTCTCTTGGTACTTGATAGATCCAGGCTTAAGATAGATCTATGCTAGTTTCAATCGTTATCTCCCTCTCTATCTCATTCCCTCTCTCCCCTTCTCTCCCCCCTCCATATATGTGTCTCCGGCTCTCTCTATTTCCCTTCTCTCTTGCTCTCTCTCCTCTCCTCCCCTCTTTCTCTCTCTCCCCTCCTTCTCTGTTGTCTTGCTCACTCTCTCTCTATCTCTCCCTTATCACTCCCACTCTCTCTCCCCCTCCAACTGCATCTCTCTCTCCATCCCTCTCTCCTTTTCTCTCATGATTCCTCTTTCCCTATCTCTCCCACCTCCATTTGTCCCCCCCCCCCCTCCCTCTCTATTTCTCCCTCTTCTTTTCCCTTCTCTCCCTCTCAGTCCCCTCTCCTCTCTCCCTCACTCTCTCTCTATCTCTCCCTTATCACTCCCTTTCTCTCTATATATCTAGATATCTCTCACTCTCTCTCAATATGTATCTATCTATCTCACCCTCCCTCTCCCTCTATCTCTCTCTTCCCCTTCTCTCTCTCTCTCTTCCCCTTCTCTCCCTCTCTCTATCCTTCTTTCTCTCCCTTCCCTCTTGTTATCCTTTCACCTTCACTCTCTCTCCATCTCTTTGTTGTCACCCCCTCTCTCCAACTTTCTCTCTTTGTGTCTTTCTTTTTCCCTCCCTCTCTCTCCTCCTCTAATTCCATCACTCTCACCCTCCCCCTCTCCTTATCTCTCTCAAGTCCTCTCTCTTTTCCTTACTCTCTCTCCCTTTCTCTCCTGCCTCTCTCTCTCCCCCCCCTCCCCTGGACCTACTCTCTCTTCCTATTCTCTCTTTCTCTCTCTCCTCTTATTCTCTCTCTCTTCCCTCCTCCTCTCCTCTCTTGCTCACTCTCTCTCCATGGCTCCCTTGCCACTCCCTCCCTCTCTCCCCCTCAACCTACATCTCTCTCTCCATCCCTCTCTCGTTTTCTCTCACGAGTCCTCTCTCTCCCTTTGTCTCCCACTTCCCTTTGTCTCCCCCTTTCCTCCATCTATATTTCTCCCTCTCTCTCTCTTCCCCTTCTCTCCCTCTCTCCCCTCTCCTTCTCTTTGCCTTCCCTCCTCTCCTCTCTCCCTCACTCTCTCTCCATCTCTCCCTTATCACTCAATTTCTCACTCCATATCTCCATATCTCTCATTTTATCTCAATATCTATATATCTATTTATCTCACCCTCCCTCTATCTCGCTCCTTCCCTTCTCTCCCTCTCTCTCTCCATCTCTTTGTTGTCACCCTCTCTCTCTCTCTCTCTCAACACTTTCGCTCTTTATGTCCTTTCTTTCCCTCCCTCTCTCTTCCCCACCAACTTCCATCACTCTCTCCTCCCCCCCCCTCTCTCTCTCCAACATGGTAATTATCTCTCTCCCTTTATCCTTCTCTCTCTCCCCTTATCCCCCACCCCCCAGTATCTCTGTCTCCCTCTCTCTCTTTCCCTTATCTCTCTCTCCCCGCCCTTGTCACACCCTCTCTCTCCACCTCTATCTCTCTATGTTTTTGTTCTTCCCTCTCTCTTTCCCCCCCTCCAACTCCATCTCTCTCTCTCTCTCCTCTCCTTACTTTTGTCTTCTCTCTCCATCTCTCCCTCTCTCTCTCCTCTCCTTACTTTGTCTTCTCTCTCCATCTCTCCCTTGTCACTCCCTTTCTTTCTACATCTATCTCTCTATGTCTTTATTCTTCCCTCTCTCTCTCTCTCTCTCTCTCTCTCTAGCTCTATCACTATCTCCCTCACTCTCTCCTTCTCTACCCCCCCCACCCCCTCTCTTCGTCCATATGATTGAGCCATATAGCTCTGTCACTATCTCCTTCTCTCTCCTCCCCCCTCTCTCTATGTATATGATCGAGAATTGTCACTTTGTGTAATGAATGATATATGTAAGGTCTAATATATTTTACATTTTATTTTTTTATCGTGAAATGAGTTATGGTTTTTTGGGTATGTATTGAAAAGTGGACGTATTGGCCCATGGTATTGTAACAAAACCTATTTACAAGTTAATAATATCAATGCTAACGTGGGGGTGAATATACATGGTAAGAATGTTGCTATATTCTATGTTTATTGTAAATATTAAGTTTTTATATGCTTATTAATTAAATTTTAATATAGTTATGGAATCATTATTAGTCCCTTCCAAGGTAGGACTCTTTGATCGCTATAAGTTTAGCATTGATCAATGCAGATTATAATGTTTAACTTTGAAAAAAATAAAGATTTGTTTAGACCATAATTTGAAGGTCTTATTGTAGCCTTTGCACAATAATGGCATGTGTATAACTGTCTTACATATTTTATGTCATAATTTATGGATATGGTTGCAATATTCATGCATGATTTTTGGATATTGTGTAGTGATTTTTTATTCTTAAACTTTGTAAGAAAACCATCCAAAAATAAAATCCTTGAAAATAGTTTATACTCAAGTAAATAACATATTTACCATCAATTACTTCTTAGCATAATTTAAGCAAGTCTTTGCATAAAAAATGGAGTTGTCTATAATGCGACTTTTTGGAGATTCCGGTGACGGAATCCGGCGGAAGAAATGAGGTTAAATCTTGATTTTTAGCAGTTAAAATGGGTTTTACTGCATATTGGATTCAGCGCCCTGAAAACCCTGGAAGCATTGATTGCCGAAACTAGCTATCAAACAGGAATTCAATGAATGGCTGCCAGATTTGGCCGGAAAGATCCGCCGGAAAGGCTTTCAAAAGCGCGTTATAGACTACTATACGGAGGTGTTATGTGTAAATATTAAAATTTTAATATTCACTATATATTTGATATTTATAATTTATGTCATTAATAAAAAATAATAAAAATTTAAAAGTAATATAGATTCTAGTATGGTGGAGATGTTGTAGTGTTTATAAATGAGTGTAAACATTTAAATCTTGGCTCAATTAATAATAAAACGTTAAAAGTAATAAAAATAATAAAATTCGATTTGTTATATTGTAATTTTGTCTTGCAAGCAGCGTAGTCCCTCCAACTCAAGTTATAGATTATGCTTTGGACAAAATTGCATAAATAATTATATCTTACATTGGTCAATGCTAAATTAATAGTGGTCGATAGACAAATCATCCTATAGGCTTGCTTTGGCAAGACCTATTAAATTGATATGTGAAATGGATAAGTAAATTGCATAAATTTTGGTGGGTAGTAAACACTAGTAAGTTTACACATTTATAGTTTTACTCCTACATAAGTGTTGGTGAAAACATAAATAATGGTGGGAAGTAACTCCTGGTAAGTATATTTATTTACATCTTATTCCTGCCCATTTTTTATGGAGTTGTCTATAATGCGACTTTTTGGAGATTCCGGTGACGGAATCCGGTGGAAGAAATGAGGTCAAATCTTGATTTTTAGCAGTTAAAATGGTTTTTTAACTGCATATTTGGATTCAGCGCCCTGGAAAACCCTTGGGAGCCATTGATTGTGCAGAAACTAGCTATCAAACTTGGGATTCCAATGAATTGCTGCTGGATTTTGACCGGAAAAATCCGGCGGAAAAGCTTTCAAAAAGTCGCGTTATAGACTACTCCATATTAAATTGTAAAACATCTCTCAACTCAATAAAATAAATGAATAAAAGTCATTTCTATAACAAAATCTATTAAAATTCACTTTGTGAAACTTGTAAAATTGTAAGTGAAATCAATGGTAAGTGACATAAGTCCAATCAACAACTCTATGCGCACTCAGTGACGCCTGGCATTCCATCATTATTTAGCATTACAGTCACCCTATCACTTTATAATGCTTATGGAGTAGGTTTAATATTGTAAGACGAAGAACACCAAATTTAATTATAGTAATTAAAGGAGTAATTAAAGGAGTAATTAACTAATAATTTATTACGGTTTTGATGGTTAGTTTGATTGTTGATTCTTTATTGTTAAAGCATTTTTATTATTGAAAAGTTATACTTTTAATTTTTTCGATACTCTCTAGATTAGGGTCTATTTTCCTTCATGATTGATTGGTGAATACTACATCCACATAATATTTGTAATAGGTAAAAGTCATATGTTCTAGTGGATCTTCCTATAACAAATATTATGTGGATGCACTAGTCACCAATCTCCAATATTTGTGAATCATGTTATTTAAAAATTTATATATTAAAAATACAGGAATAAAATTTTGTTAAATTATTATTTAATTTGTTGAATTGGATTTTTAATTATAAAAACTTGATTTCATAGATTTTGACTATTTAAAAAAACAAATTATTCTCACGTTAAAAGATTCATTTTTGGTAATAAATTTGAAAATTTAAGTTGAAATTGTAAGTATTATTAGAATTTTATTATATTCAATATATATGTTTAGCTAAACAACATGCTACGAACATATGCAAATTAATTTATATTATTAAAATTTTGAAGAAAGTTTTGAATCAAGAGGAATTCTAATTTGGTATATTATTGAATTTTTGTTAAGTATTATTGAATTTTAATAATAAAAGGGAAGTTTGTTAAAAATTATTCTTAACACAATATTGTTAATTATAACTTAGTTTTTAATGTAAATTTTTGAATGGATAGAAAATATTTTTCTTAATCTAATAAATATTTTTTAAGAGTGAGGTATCGAAACACTTTAGGTTTCTGACAATGTGATATGGATTCAGGGTTTGGAAATTACAACCATACGCTGCAAGATGCAACATCCCATTTTCCAACTCATACTCTCCCCTCATCACGTTAATCTTCAATCACCATAATGGATGAAGGGCAAGTAAATCACTTGGAGGACCTTCTTAAAGAGGTATAGATATGAGTCACCTCACTACAACACAACCCTCAGTAGGTCTTGACGGATTGCCCCAATGACGCTCACCAGATAGATCTCCATATAGCGGCATATGTTCTTATATCTTGTGCTTAGGCTTATCCCATGGGCGATGGGCCTGCTTGTGTTGGCTCACTTTTTCACTCTATCAAGGTTGGGACCAATCCTAATTCAACGCTTGGTTTCACTTTCTCTAAGGGATTTACCTTCTCTGTTTCACCTCCATTACCCTCCCAATAGTCTCTGATGGAAACATCTTGTCAGCATAGTAAAATTTTTTGGGATCTAATGTTTTCACCATCTTTACGCTTTGTACCACACTTACGTCATTGTTAGGTTTTCTTAGTGATCTATTAACCATCGATTTGTTGTGAGGTGGAGACATCGCGACCCAATGGTCCTCCCCTTTCTCAGACATAGGGGTTCCAATACTTAACAAAAAAATGTGTCAAGCGAAAAATATAAGAATCTTGTCCTATACTAGGAATGAAGATCAAAATTCATGACATTTCAAAAATGGACAATTTAGCACTAGTCGGTAGATTGGTGAGCAATATATGCTCAATGGACACCCTCAAGAACTAGATGAACCAAAATTTTCTCCCCCTCCTAGGTTATCCACCAAGATGCATGATCCTAACTAAGGGATGGCTAGGCTAGATTACTTCCTCAAGTGAAGATGAGGGGAAACTTTGGTAATCTCACTAGAGTTTGGGTTTTTAAGCTTTGTTCTTGAAGAGGTGGATAGTGGATTTTGATGCTTTCCCATAGTAACTCTAATTCATCCTCATCTGGGTTTGATTTTCAAGGCCCCCTCCCCCTCCCCCGCACCCCCTATTCTAGTCTAAATAATTCTTCAAATAAATAGGGAACATCTTGGGATTTTTTATCTGACATGTCCTTCCAATACACGGGATATAATGGCATGAAATTTGGTTGGTCTCAACATCATTTCTAGTCTTTCAAACTCCATGATGATCCATTTAGGGAACACTTCCCATAGGAAAGTGTTGGATTATGAGGGGATTCCTTTTAAGTGTGGTTGATATCATGCCTAGGGATATTTAGGAAAAGACTATAAAAATATCAAGACTAAGAAATTTGGGGCAAAAAATCCCTTAGGACTATGTGGAGCATGAGCTCTCAATTGAACCCACTCATGGTACTAGCTCGACAACTATCACTCTCCCCCAATGTCAACTCCACCAATAGTTAATGAGGAACATTAATTGTCCTCTGAGTTGGCCTCTCTTAGTATCTCGCTCACACATGTGTCAATTTTAGTGATGGACGTGCTCGTTGGTCCTTTAATATTTCAATTAGTAGTATTTGTTTCGGTGGTCCTATCAGCACACTTGTTTCAAAACCCTCCCCCTATTTTAGTTGGCCTTCCCTCCACGGGTATGTGTAATTCCCATCTCTCCCCTATTTTATTTTTGTCTCTTCCTTTCTACTCAGTAATTTCTACTCCCTCTCGTTCATTTCCCATCGCACCTGTGCACTCCTTTGTGACTCATCCAATTGTCTCCCCCTTTTTTATATCCCTCTCATAGAATACTTCCCTCCCCCCTCCCCTCTCTGATGGATCTTGTTCTTCTTTTCTCCTCCCTTTTGTTCCCCCCCCCCCCACCCCCCAGGACAGGCCCTGTAAATGCCTCTCCTCCCATGTCCCCACTCCCAATTAACTTTTTGTCTTAAAACCCACTTCCTGCTCCAACCCCCCTCTACTAGTCATCACTATCTCCTCCATTCTCTCCCTAACCACCCTCTCATTGACAAATATTCTTCTTCTAACCTTCTCATCCTGGACACAAAAAGTGGATTGGGTTCATATGTTGTGTATACTTAAAAACCATTAGGTAGAGGTAGAAAATTGCACTTATCTCTTGTTTAGAAAAATTCCAAATATTAGATAATATCAGGGAAACAAAAATATATAATAAGGGCCCTTGGAGCAATAGCCCAAATCAAAGTTTCAAAGTGAAAATTCTCTCCCTCAACTACAGAGGGATTACTAGTCATCCCAAAAGACTAGCTCTAAAAAGACTCATAGAATTATACTCTCCCCAAATAATTTTCATTCAATAATCCATGATGAATGGATAAAGAGTTGTTCGTTTATCATAAAAAAAAGTAACACCTAGTATTTTATATATAAATATGTAATAGGTAAATCAAATGATCTTATTATAAGATGAAAAACTCTGAGATGAAAGGTAACATAGCTTGGTCGATGATCTGATTTGGTAATGGAGACACAAAGTTCCAAACTCTCACTAGATCTTCATTTGCATACATATATATGGTCCTTATAAAGAAAACCTTTTTGGTTAAATTTATTCCACCTTCCTTGTTTTCAAAACAACAACCTGATTATTGGAGGTGACCTCAATTTCTCCATTGGATGCTCTGAAATATGGGTAGCTTTCATGTAGATGGCTTATCTAATTTTTTCATAGAAGCACAATATTGAGCTAACTTAGTCAATGTCCTCCCTATAAATTAAGCTTCTTCCAACTTGGATTAATAAATAGATTAGAGGCTCCTAGATCACAAAAGGTTGGATGGTTCTTTATATTGAAAGATTTATTGGAGAAAATTTTCAAAATCCAATAATGGGTTAGCTCTAGAGGAGGATTAGACCAATCTCCTATTATATTGAAGTGGACTCTGCTACATCAAAACTATTGGTCTCATTCAAGCTTAATTCACATTCTGTGGAGGATCCCAAAATCATCATCGTGATCAAGCAATCGTGCTCCCTTTTAATCATGAATCCAAGGAATATCCCCCATCCAATTTTAGAAAAATATAAAGAATGCTAAAAATATCATATCAAAATGGGCTAGATTGAAAAAAGCGGTTGATGCTAAACAAATTGTTGAAGTGGAATCCCAATTGGAGACACTTCAGAACTCCCTTGATCCATCCCATTTCAATGAGCATTCCAAGGTTGCTATAACTTCCATCAAAGGAAAAATGAACCTACTACTCAACATTGAACATGAATGGGGGCTCAAAATCATATACCTTTGGCTACAACTATGGGATTACAATACATAGTTATTTCATAGAATATAAAACCAAAGAAAGGTGCTTAATACCATTTGGAAAGTTACTAAACAAGATTGTTTGGAATCCTTCTCTTTCAAGGACATTTCTTTAGAAGGATGTCAATATTTCATCAACTTGGCAAGGAAAACATAGACAAAATAACAAGTGTTTCCAGCTTTTTGCCAAGTTTCATCGCCCCCCAAAGAAAATGAGGATTTGATGGGTGTAATAAAAAAGAGGGAACTGGAAAATATCCTCCACAATTTTCAAAAATAGAAGAGCCCAGGGCTAGATGATATTCTTATTGAATTCTATATTGGTTGTTTCAAATTGGGGATGATCTTCATAGATTCATGGAGTATTCACATGTTACTGGAAAAATTTTGGTACCTTTCAACTCCACTTTTATTGCTCTCATCCCTAAAGAGGACTCACCATCATATTTTTATCTCTTCTAGCCTATTTCATTATGTAATTCTATTTATAAAATCATCACTAAAATTGCTTCCCTATGACAAAATCCTATCCTATCTAAGCATATCTTCAAGGAACAATTTGGCTTCTTGAAAGTAAAATTTCATGAAGCAATTGGTCTCACTCAAGAAAGTCTCCATACCATTCAAATTTCAAAAATAAAGAACTCATTTTCAAAGGCAACCTCTCCAAAGCATTTCACTAGATCAACTGGATCTTCATTATCTTCTACTTATTACCTTAGTTTTGATCCATCATTTATCTCTTGGTTCCACAGTTGGATTAGTACATCCTCCATGGCTCTACTTATTAATGGTGTTACCTTGCCTTTTTTCAATCTAGAGAGGGGATGTAGGCAAGTTTTTCTACTTTCCCCCCTTCTTTTCCTTCTAGTTGCAAAAGTGTTCAACAGAGCTATATTAGATGCAAAGAGGAGGAATATTTTCCATGTTATCAAAATATCAAACAATGGTTATCTTAGACATCTACTATTTGTGGATGATATTATCATTTTTCTCCAATGGAGATTTTAAGGATTTTAGAATTCTATGAGAAATTTGAATCTCTTCTATGAAGCTATTGGAATGGTGATCAACTTAAACAAATCTTCTCTCTTTGGAAATTGCTTATTAGAGGTGGAAAAACATGGAATTTTTCAAAACTTCCACCACATAAATGAAATGGGTTCCTCTTTCAAATATCTTAGTTTATTCATCAAAATGAACATATATTCCAAAGCATTTTGGAATTGGATTATGGTCAAGATTGAAAAAAGGGTTCAAATATGGTGCAACAAATGGCTCTCAAGAGCTAGTAGACTTGTCCTATGCTAAGTTTCAATTGAAGCTATACCAATATATTGGATCTATCTCTCATGGATTCCATCAAGAATTCTCCATGAAATAAAAAAGATCTCCTTGATATTTCTTTGTTTAGGTAATCAAGAAAAATACCATTTTCCCTTACTTCATGGTCCTCCATTACATTGCCAAACCCCTTGGTGGCTGAGGTCTAAAAAAATTGTTATGGTTTTCCAAATCCTCACTGGCAAAACGAGTATGGAGAGTTCTCTAGAGGAATGGGCTATGGGAAAAAATCATGTAAAACAAACATATTGCACCCTCCTCCGCGCTAGACTGGATCAAGAACTTGATAAAAAGGCATAAAAATGGCTCTATAATTTGGTAAGTTTCTATTCGAGCTTTCTCTATTATTGGTGAAGGTCTCGAATGGAAAATTGGCTTTGGAAAAAAAGTCCTTGTTAGAAAAGATCCATGGATAGGATCACAAAACCATCATCTACTCTCAGAGCAACTAATCCATCTACTAAATGAATAAGGGATATATTCCCTCCACCAAGTAGCTATCGGTTAACAGAACATTTTCCAACAAAAGAGACTTCTCTTCAAATGATTTAAAATTGTTGGATTATCAGGCAGTTAAATGGGAAAATTATATCAATGCTTTACATGGATCCTTGGTTATACTTAATGAAGAAGATGATTGTCTAATTTTGTCCTAGAGCCCTTTCAGAGATTATTATCCAAAGTTTGGATACCTCTACTTAGCTCAAAAAAATGGGCCACAAAATCCTCCATGGTGGGGGAAAGGGATTTAGAAAATGTGCTTCCCTCCAAAAGAAAAATTATTCATGTGTATTTTATTAAAGGGAAATACCCCTACCTAGGATGTCCAACAAAGATCCTTCACAAGTCCTAGTAATTTTGCTTTATGTCAAAATAATATTGAATCAATACCTCACTTATTCATTCATTGTCCCTTCAATTAAGTGGTATTGAAGGAAATCAATCGGCATGAGGGTCCTAGTATACTTTGGATGGGAGATGGTATGAAATATTGTCTAAAAAGGTGGATGAAAACTAAACATAAATCAAATCTCAAATTCCTTTCATTAACTATTGCATGGAGCATTTGGTTAACGCAAAATAAAACAATTTTTGAGGATCAGGGACACTCCTTCTTCATGTAGCCCTACGAATATTGAGCATTAAGGGATCAATTCCCTCCTCAATTAAAAACCCTTCTTTTCTTCTAAGCATTGATACAAGGATCATAACTGAACTTTGTTGGGCTTTATTCAATGGTGTTGCACAGTATCATCCCTCAAAAGGAGGGAACGGGGGCCAAATCGTCATCATCAATTCCCATTCCTTTTCTTTCTATGGAAATATTGGACCAAATTGAAACAATTATGCTAAATTATTTGCATTGAATACTCTTGAAAGACTGAAAAAGCACAAAACCTCACCACTTTGCATGTTTATGGAAACTCAAAAGTTGTTATAGATTGGATGATTGGATCTTCTCAGCTAAGAAAATACACTTTGTTTCCTTTCTATCAAAATATTCTCTCAATCGTTCGACAATTCCCACATATCACTTTCGAACACATTTACAAGGATAAAAATCAAAGGGTCGATGACCTCTCAAAGAATGTATTGGAAAAGGATGAAGGCACAACAAAACTTATGGAACAGAAGGAGGACCAATCCATTGAATATCTTCTCAACCTTTGGTAATAACTAAATTTGAATCCTATAGGCATATGCACATATTTTTTCTTATGTACACACAGGTGGTGGGATAACAAAGAAAAACTATTTTTAGCAACTCAACTATGATCTATTTTCAAGACTACTCTCTATGTGCCTTTTTTATTATATACAATATGTATGGGTATTGAATAGGACATAGAAGGCCAAAAAATTTCTCTTTCAAGGCTTGACATAGATACAATTATTTTGTACAAAAGAAAAGTCATGATGCTTTATTTCTAAGCATATTTTTGGGTTGTAACAACCATGTGAATACTATCAGCATATATGGATGTATATTATTTCATAAATATTATTACATGCTTTCTTCTCTTGGAAAAAAATGTAATTTTAGAAGTTATCTAATCTTGTAACATTTTTTCCCATATTATCATACTCTAACAAAACAAAAAATTAGAGTTTCTATTGATTCAAAACTCTAATTGAATTTTTACAATCTAGGTTACAATTATAATTGATAACATTGTACTAAAATCCTCAACCAAAAATATGCTTAATATATAATTGAGTGAGTTTACATTTGGAGTAAGCTAATCTTGTATAAAAATGGTCTTCTCTACAATCATAAATATGATAAGGATTCCATAGAAGTTTCAAGAATGACTAGACTTCATAATGTTATAAGTTATGTGCATTATGGAATGATGTTGCATAATATTTTGCCTAGTTTATATCAATTTAGAATGCCAAATAGTCATTCAAAGTTATAAATCAATGAAAAATAATTTTTTCTATATCAGAGGATTTTAGCAACTGGAGAAAACTTCCTTCTTATTATTAGAATTTGGTAAATACAAGATGCTAGATCATCTATTGATTTGTAAATCTAATTGAATTTTGGAAGATTTGGGTTGACTTAAATTGAGCAGGCTAAGTAGATTTGCTTATGGGAAAAACTTCATAATTAAGCATGATTGAACCAAAGAAGTCTTGAGATAGATGAGTTCTCAGGAATTCCTAATCATAATTACAAACCCCAAATATAATTTTTGATACTATATAAATTCTTTTTCTAGTTTCAATCTCACTCCATCTTATTGAGTATCACTTGATAAATAAATCATCAATAAACTATTCAAAATTATAAAAAAATCATGAATAATGAATATAACTAATACCCATAAATATAAATTATAGAAGGTTAATAACTTGATCTTTAAAAAAAAATCGTCAAAAAAATTATTCCCGCTGTTAAACATTATTTCCAAAAACATTACTATATATGAAAAATCAACGAGTAAAAAATTTATTATACATACATGGTGAGGATAAGATTACAATGATACATTAATTCTTTTCATTATATTTTATATATTTTTGACATACAAAGTTGTGAGAAACTGAGGCAGTAGAATCATTATATATATTATAATTATAATTATTTATAAATAGATATTAAGTTAGTATTAAATTCTAGTTTAAAAGTTAGCCATTTTAAATTATATCCATTCAAATTTTAACTAATAATGTATATAATAATCTAGCAAATCATTAATAGACGTATTCTATCTTAAATGATTTAATTAAATTAGTTTAAAGTAACTTAGTAATGTTTACTATCATCAAACGTTTATTTACACATATTATTTAAATTAAATTGTGCATAGATATGTATTATGCTTATTGTGTGGTTGTTAAGGAACACCTCCATTGATAACTGATAATGGGGTAGCATACTTTAATTACATAGTAGTTGTGCCATGATAAAGATTTAATTATTTAAGTATAAATGTATTCATTAAAATGGTATTCTCTTAAAATTAAAATTTATTTATTAAATTACACAATTGTTTTTGTTAAATAAAATAAGTTTTTTTACATGGGTAATCTTGTAGTAATGATCTATAAATTGTTTAAATATTTTATTGGACAGTTCGTCACAATAAATTTAATATAAGTTTAAAATTTGAAATCTATTCTATAAGAGTTTATTTTTCTTTAGATTTATAGATTTATAGATGTAGTAATGATTTACAAATTTATTTTAAGAGAATTAACTTCGCTGGAAAGTGAGATTACTCTGCTCTCTTTCTCAAAATGAAAAATGGATGCAAGTACAAAGAAGTGAGACCTTTGTCCCGTCGATTACTATAGTGAACAAATCTTCTCTATTTTCTTTCTCCCTATCACTCTCGGCTACTCTGCTCATCTATGAACAAAAAAATACTCGAATGCAATGGAACCCATTTTCGTCTATGTGGCCCAGTTATAACATAACCTAATAGGCTAGTAGTGGTTAGGTTTGACTCCTTCAACTCTTAATTAGTGTTGCAATATGGACTCTTTGAAAGCCTTCTTCATCATGATCACAAGGCTGCCCATTTTCATGAATAATGGGTGTTGATGTGGCATCATCTCAAATTGTGTTGGTCAAAATAAGAAGGTAAATTTCCTAGTGGCATCACTTTTGCATATGGATTCCAACTAAGGTGACTCTTACATAAAAAGGTGTATGCTTAAGAGAAAAAAAATTGCCCCCTAAAAAGCATCATTTGATGCCTCAAAATAATCCTAGAAGGTTTCAAACCCCAATTTTCCAAACTACGTCTGCCGGTAAAAATGGACCTTTGAGTTGATTCCTCCTCTTTTTCCACTCTAAAACCATTGGCATGGATGAGAAACAAGATAATGATCCAATATATATCATTAATCCATTAATAAAAATAATCAAGCTGATTCTATGAGATGACCTCTATGCATGATTTGTCCTTAGCATCGTAGTTCTCTATTAGTGCACAACTAATTAGAAGGGCCCTCAAATTTGGTTAGCATTTCTCTTTTATTATGTAACATTAGAATTAAAAGTATAATTAGTTTTTAGTCTATCTTTTTCAATTTCATATGTAATGTATGTCTGGTTAGTTTTTAATTTAATTGCACTATTTGATTGTTTAATCTTTACTTTGTGTGATGTTGTGTACAATCATTTGCAGTTAATAAGTCTATGATTGAAGATTGGAACACACATTGTGCTTCTAATTTCATTGTGTGAACACTTAAATCTAATACAAGTGAAAAATTGTAATGACAATTAGCATCTATATATTGAGAGTAGAGGCTTGAGTCAATCCTTGAAGAAGGGCATATGCTTCAACTTAATATATTCTAGTCCCCATGAGTATGAGAGTTCAACTTGTCCCCCAGGGTGAAAAGTATCCCCCCACCCACCCTTGCCCCAATAATTGTTTTTGTAAGTTAATATTGTATTTCTTTAAATAAGCATGCAAATCAAATACCTCAATCATCAACCAACATAAACATGTCGCTTAGTAGGTGGTCTCAATCTACCCAATGAGAAACCAAATATTTTTTACCACCTACCAAGTACTTTGTCCAAAATTCTAACAATTCTAATAGTTCTAAAAAGATTAAAGTATCCACTACAATACTGTAAAAAAAGCTAAAAATTAACACGCTAAAAATCAAGGTTCATAAGAGGTGACAGACATTAGGTCTTTGGCACTAGACCCTGGAGGAGCTGAAGGAGCAGGATTAGAATGAAGGTGGCACTTGAAATGGGCCAACCACACATCCATATTTTATAAACATACTCATTGGTCCCTTTGGACTCATTTGAAATCTTCCATACTGATAAATATATTGTATATTTCTACTTGTTTATCCTTCAATACCCTGCCTAATAAGGTCTTCATCTGCCAATACAGAGATAAAGCATCAAAGTATTGCTTCCTTCTCCCCTTGGTGTGACCAGCGTTAGAAATCCAAATGGAAATATCCTCTAGGATTTCAAAATCCAAAAAAAAACTTGTCTCTCTTTGGCCAGAATGGATTCAAAATGGTGAATCTCATTTCGAGTTTCTAGGGGGACGACTGAATAGTAGTTTGAAGTAGCCTCTTAAGCATGCTATTGGGCTTAGTTATGACCTTGGGGGTTGTGACCAGCCCCAATGCATATATTATGCATTCGTTTCCACTGCATATTCAACAAAAATAGGTTACACTAGTGATCTACATAAGCTTAAGACATGACAGAGATATGAGAGCATTGGTAATGCCTATTCCTAGCTAGATACATTATGAGGCTTCAAGAAGACAAGCAGGTCAAAGTGAACCCTAGTTCTAGGAGGAATAAGCCATGGGAAGAAAGACAACACCAAATGCATTGTCCTTAAGGTTGTCTGTGGAGCGCTAGACCACAGACACAATTGGAAGAAAAGTAATGTAGCCAAAATCAAGCAAGAACCACCGCCAACCTGCACCAAAACTCAAACAGAAGTCCCAAACATAAATTGACTGAGAGATTTAAAAGGTCAAGAGATACCCCAAGATAGATAAAGCTGTTTGGCATCGAGCACATAGCTAGAAGGGAGGCTTTCGAATTAGAAATGTTGAAGAAGTGAAGCACGCTCGAGGAGAAATAGCCTATGAGAGAGATAATGCCTCCTCTTATTGTTGTCTTCAGATAACCAAGAGCACTCCTATCCAAAACAATGCCTACCACCCAATCGATAAAATATAGAGCCAAGATAATACTTTCTACCTCCATATTTCTTCCAAGAAACTCGTCAAGGATGCCCATAATTAGCAGTAAACAAGATTTGGTATCCCTCACTACACTTTGAGTTTCCCGAATCCAATCCTCCTGCACCAACAAACATGGATTTTCCATTTGTTTCTAATGTTACAAACAAACGCACCAACCTAAAGGAACCTCTTTGTTGTAAACCATAAACCCAACTTCTACAAATGGATGCATCGACCTAAAGGCATTTCTTCACCGTGAATCATATAACCCAACTTCATGGTTGATCACATGCTTGAGCATGCATGAGGGCAGCCACGCCGACCTCGGTATTTAATGAATTATCCATTGTGGGGTGGTGAGCTCATCCATCAATCCCATTATTCTCGAAAAGCACTCCCATTAGGGACCCCAATCATTTTGAATTATATTATAGATGATGAATTAAATAATTAGATTTTTAACATTTTTATTTTATTTTAAATTATAAATATTTAGTTAATTTAATTTTATATTAATTTTTCTTAAATATTATAAACTATTTTTAAATTCACAAATATTTTTATTAATATAAAATATTTAATAATAATTAAAGTTTTATTTTTATATTAAAAAAATCTATTCAGTTTTAAAATATTATAATTACATTTTAAAAATCTTAGATTACACAGTAATTATAACACTAAATCCATTTGAAACTAATTTATCCATTAATTTAGGAATGATTAAATTTCTTTATGTATATTTTTTTTTTAACTTTTTAATTTCAGTTATATATTAATCTTATATTTAAAAAATTACACATACTAACAATTTTGATCTCTCTCCTCAATTAATAGATCTAAATTTACCATGAATTTATGTTATTTTTTTTTTTAATGTTATCACATATATGTTTATTCAATTTAATTTGTTGTTTAAGATGGAACTCACTTTTAAATATGCATAAACTTTAAGTTATGTTAGTTTGTGACAATTTATTCCCCATATTAAATTAGTACACTCTAAAACTTCATTACCTTCAATGTAAAATTATTTGAATAATTTTTATATGTTATAGTGTAATATTGAAGACTTTCTCTAACATCCACTACCTTCATTTTATTGGTATAATTTAAATTGCTTCCTTGCAACATCTTTAATTTATTGCTTCATTACCTCCCCAATGGGAGTGGGTTAAGTGGTTGGGGGGTTGGGGGTAAGGTCTCATTGGGTGAGCCCACCACCCTACCAACTTGATGGGCATTAAAGGGCAAAGGGTGTGGCTCATCCCCGACATCCAAGAGTATGTGATGATACATATGGCTATTAAAATTCAGTATGCATAGGTGGTAAGAGCTATGAGTTCGGTGTTGAACGAGAGAGACTTGTGTCTGAGCAGGGGGGGAGGAGTTGAATCCCCTGTAACTGATGTTTTAGTTCGATTCTAGCCCTAATTGTAAAGAGCTCAACCTGAGCTTTGATATCCAATTGAGTGCAGTGGATACTTGTGGGGTGAAGTGGATAACCAAGGACGATGGGTTCTTATCTAGTTCTGCAAACTTTGAAGAGGTGGAGGAATAGCTAGGCTGGGTAGAGTTGTAGGAGAAGTTGGCCATTGTTAGTAGTAGGTGGTCATCGCTACTCTTGGAAACTTCTAATTTGATTTCTCAAGTCTTGGTTTCTACATTAACCCTCCTTTTTCCAGTCAATTTGCTTGGTAGTGTGTGTTTCATCTTGGCCAGTTTATTAATTATTATATATAACTAGGCTTTGGGTCTATTACAATGTAGTCTAGCCTTGGACCTGGTCATATTTGGTTCATGGGTTTGGCAATAATGTTTGGATTGTGGTTTTGGAATGTTATGTTTGGTTACCTCCTATCAATATCTTATGCTTGAAGTACTTGTGTTAAAATGAGGGATATAATTGTGGCTCACCTCTTTTCTATGTCTATTGGTGGCTTTGTCTTAGTGTTTAGTGTGTTGTAGGTTTCAAGGTTGGAGGTGATTATTACCCTAACGATATCCGTAGGTGTGGTTCGCTTTTAGGCCTAAGCTAGTGTCACAAGTCCAGAGATTGTAATTGATGTGTTGTCAGTGTTTTTTCTACAGGTTGATACATACCCTGGCCTGTATGAAGGTGCCTCTCCTATGCACCATGCCACATAGGAAGTGTATGCATAGTAGGACAAATGACGACAGTAAGGGTTCCCAAGGCCAACAAAGGGTGCGTTTATTTGCACAAGATTTAGCTGAGACATACTTCAATGTTGTCCATGTTGAGAATCGGTGGAAAATTCGAAGTCTAGAAACTAGGGTGGGTGTTAAGAGGCAAGCATTTTTGGACTTTGAAATAATGAAGGAGGTCTCTTGTTAAGTACCCGACCCTGGTCACACTAAGGGTCAGAGGAAACAATACCTCAACTCAATTGCATTGCAATGGAAAATGAAGACTCTGCTTGGTATGGTACTAAAAGATATGTAAGTGGAAATATACAATGTGTTTGCTTCACTAGAAGACATGAAGAGAAAGTATAGGAATCATGGTTTCTTCATGGAAAAACTGGATGCAAGGTTGGCCCATATAGAAGGGCATCTATAATGTGATTCTGATCCTCATGATCCTCCAGGTTCGAGTGCAAAGGACCCAACTCCTATTTCTTTCTCAGATTCTGAATGTTTTGCAATTCTGCTAATTTCCTTGGTTTTATTTTATGTTCTATACTATATGGATATAACCAATATGTCTAGATTTTTTTTAGTTTCTCTATAATGAGTAGCTAGGCAATTCCCCTGGTCTCCTTGGAAACATTGAGAAACCTCCTGCATGGAAATAAGAATCAACATTGCATGGATGACCAATGTAATATGGTTTTGAAAACATTCCAAGGCAATAAAAAAATTAGTTTACAAAAAAAAAAAATTATTACTTCATTACCATTTATCATTGTTAAATTTTAAAATATGATCCTATATATAGATATCTATATATAATATTATATATTATATTATATAGATAATATATTACAAATATATATATTATATATAATATATTTATATTATATTTATTATATATATATATATATATATTATATTTATATAATATATATATATATATATATAAGAATAGTTTAACTAATAAACAAAATGATCATTTTTCAAATTATTTTCCGACATACATGACGTGTTGATGCATTTTTCCAGAACTTGTACATGACATGTTGATGCAATGTTATTCAATGATCTCCCTCAACAATGCATAAGGGTTAAGTATAAAACAATTCAAATCAATCAAAGGATGCCCAATCAATTGCATTCAAATCCTACAAACTGAATGAGGACAAGGAGTGAGTCGCACGGTAAGAATTTCAACTCTGAAGCACCTATTACATTTGATGATTTCTACAACTCTAATACCCATTTTAATTATTTTATCACAAAATATTAACTGTCATTATTTTTTATATTTTATTATTATTATTATTATTATTATATTATTTTATTTTTATATTTTATTTTATTTTTTTATTTATTTTTTTTTCTCTGCTATATTTCACATGCAAATCACCCCATGATAAATACTTTGTGAGTCAAATTCCATCCCTAAAGTGACACCAAGGAGCAATGTTATCATGATATTAGCTATGAAACCAGATTCGTTGTTTTTTGCCCAAGTGTCTGAATCCTACGAATTAGATTCGATTCGACCTAATTCGAATCTGATTTTCGGGACACGACGTGTCCTGATGGGACACGATCAAATCCAAATCGTGTCCCGTTAGGACACATCATGTCCCAGAAACTGGATTCGAATCCGATGAAAAGGAACCCGTGGGACATTAAAAAGGGCACATTCCTATTTTTCTTTACCATTTTTTCTCATTCCTTTTGCAAATAGTGAATTGTGGGTTTCTTGTTAGAAGTTTGGAGCAAGGAGCTAAGCGTTTGGAGCACTTTCAAGGAGATACAAGCACCAGGTAAGTGCATTTCATCTCTATTTTTTTGCATTTGTATTACAACAATTTGTATATGCATTTATTTTACAGATTTGTGCATGTTTTGTTTATTTTTTTTACAGTATTCATGGCTCAACCAAGGGTAGCAGGTAGGGGGAAAAATAAGGGGAAGAATGTCCCCATTGGAGATGCCCCTCCTCCCCCAATATCATCAGAGTTTGATGCAAGTAATGTTGAGGGAAGGCTTCCTCCTAAAGGTAACATTGAGAAATATCCCTTGTGGTAATATGTCACAAGAGAGGATGGGCCAAGCAGCAAGGGCAAGGGAGGAGGCAACATGCATTGGGGATGCAACTTTTGCCACAGTACTTTCACAAGAACATATTTTCGTGTGAAAGGCCATTTGTTGGCTTTACCACATTGTGGATTTGGAGCTTGTACACAAGTTCCTTTACAAAAGAGGAAAGAAATGGAAAAAGAGTTCACTGTTGATATGACAAATGTGGCCGCAAAAACAAGAAAAACCAAGAATGATGACCCCCTTCCATTTTTGAGGAAAGACACCACCAATTTTCCATTTGAGAGTTCTATTGGGGGACAATCACCAAAAAGAAAGGCAATTTCACTTGGTCCAATGGACAAGATTTTCAAAAAGAGAAACGGGAAGAGCTTGATCTCACCATTGCCTTTTTTTGTCAAAACTTCATATCCTTTAATGTTGCACGCTCACCTCTATTTATTGAGATGTTTCGAGCTCTAACTCATGGGTCTCCATCATGGTATGTGCCTCTTGGTTCAGAGAATCTTAGAACCACATTGTTGATGAAGGCAAAAAAAGAGGTGCAAAAAATGCTTGAGCCTATTAAAGCATCATGGCCAACATTTGGGGTTAACATTGTTTCTGATGGATGGACAGATCCAACATGACATCCACTCATCAACTTCATGGTGTCTTCCTTGAATGGTCAAATTTTCTTGAAAGCAGTGGATACACTTGGAGAATACAAGGATGCACAATTTATGAGTGAGTTGTTTATTAAAGTTATTGAAGATGTAGGCGTTGATTCTTGTGTGCAAATCATTACAGATAATGCACTTGTTTGCAAGGCTACTGGCACGATTGTGGAAGCTAAATATCCACAAGTGTTTTGGACACCTTGAATTGTCCATTCATTGAACTTAGCACTGAAATCCATTGCTTCTGATGTGCTTTGGATTGGTAACATTATTGATGATGCATGACATATTCGTAACTTTGTGCAAAATCATACAAATGCCCTCCTATCTACAAGGAGTACAACAACATATCATTGTTGAAGATTGTTGATACACAGTTTGCCTCTTCATTCATCATGTTGAAGAGGTTGAGGGAGGTTAAGACCACTCTTCGGGCCATGGTTATTTTTGAGTTTTAGTCTTTTTGGAGAAAGACAGATCAACTAGCCTCTAAAAGAGTGAAGGACACAATGCTAGATGATGCTTGGTGGGAGAGGGTAGATCTAATTGTTCAGATCATGAACCCTATCATTTCTTTGCTTCGATTTGCAGATACAGACAAACCCATCCTAGGAGAGGTTTATGAGGGATGGGATTTTATAATTGAGTTTGTGAGGAGAATTATTCTACAAAGTGAGTGCCTCGAGTATGAGACATCACCAGAGGCCTTCTATGGTACTATACAGGATATTCTTGTCAGCAGATGGGGCAAGAATTGCACATCTTTACATTTTTTGTCTCACTCATTGAACCCAAAATACTACAGCCATGAGTGGCTGAATGGTGGACCTTCCCATAGATTCCCTCCTCACATGGATGGTGAAATATCACAAGGGAGGAAAGATGCATTCAGGCGGGTTTTTCAGGATAGAGCATTGCTTAATGAGGTGGAGGATGCCTTTGCAGTGTTTTCCACTCGCACTAGTCATTTTGTAGGATATGATGTGATTAGATACAGAGGAGCTAAGAAGCCCTATTATTAGTGGGCAAATTATGGGGTAAAAAGCCCTCCTCTTCAACAGTTAGCGATGCAGCTCCTCTCTCAAGTGACTTCATCCTCTTGTTGCGAGAGGAATTGGAGCACATATGGGAATTTGTATAGTGTGAAGAAGAGTAGGCTTGAGCAATCCAGGGCAGAGATAATGGTGTATGTGCACACCAACCTTCGTCTTATTTATAGGTAGAGAGAAGAGTGGTTGAAGGTAAAGACAAAGATGTGGGATGTCTTCCCTGATGATATGGGTCTAGACAACAGTTCTGAGTTGGCATTGGTCAACATGGATCTCAATGATCTCGTGCTAGAGCTTGTTAGATTTGATGACGGTGATATTGTAGAGGGGTTATCCTCCACACTAGTAGATGTAGAGGCGACTATGGATACAGGGGAGGAGGGAGAGCAGTGGGGAACATGATGATGAGGTCAATGATGTTGATTTTAATGATGACTATGAGGATTGATGACTCATGAGTCATGGGTTACCTACTTCCTTGAGGCTTGTATACTTGTATTTTCTGTTTCTATTTTCCATTGGCATTACACTACCTATGTAACACATTTTGATTTGATGACTTAATGAGAAAACTACAATTGTCAGTGTCTTTATCTTACTATCTTGTCTTTCTCCTATTGGATCATTAATGAATTGAATATGTATTATGATTTATCATTTATGATTTATGATTTATGTGACATGTATTTGAATTTTGTATGTACTATGCATGCTATAATGTTACTAACTTACGTTGTAAACGGTAAAACTTATATCTAGATGAAGATCTATATTTGAAATCAATGAATTTGTATCATTAATGAGATTTTTTATAAGAAATATCTAATTTTTAATATCTATCTATCTATCTATCTATATATATTATATATATATATATATATAGATAATGAATCCTACATGTGCTATTATGGGGGTCAACGCGTCCGAATTTGACACTCGAATCCCTATATTCTACGAATCCTAAATCCCCATGTCAAATTACTTACGATATTAGGTGTAAGGTGTACACGCTGAATGAGGAGCGGTGACCCCAAGGAGCAACGCTATCGTGGTGTTAAGTGTATGATTTGTATGACCCTGTATGGCTTCTCCACTCGCAATAAAATGGTCGTATGACATCCCAACCACTCAGAATGGGTTCGTGCTGTGATGGAATGGTTTCCTTATGCTTAAAATTTTGCGATCAATGTTACATTGTTACGCAATATTTAATGTTGTAATAAGTCATTAAATTTTAATTTCTTTAAAATTTGATGGCTTATATCTAAGGCATCGCAACATGTATAATAGTATGAGTATTATTTGCTCTTAAACAAAAGTCCTTACTTCCAACAATCAAATTTACAATAACTTTGTATTTAAAGTCGCTTTATAACATTGCAACTAACGAACTATAGACCATTTATTTTGTATCATGAAGGACAATATAAAATTATTGAGATTATTCATAGAAATTGCAATTATGACAAAAACTTCACCGAAAAATCTTAATTCATCCATGAATATAACAATTATTAGAGTTCTAGAGTAATTATTAATAATACAAAATAATTAAATTATTTTTAAAAAGGTTAAGTCGAAAATCATACGGCAACAAGGAAATTTATTATCTAGAAAATTTAGCATTTATTTTAGAAATTTGAATGGAAAAATTAATATTCAATTAGTTTTGGCTTTATTTTATATTTTTTTGAGAATGTACAAATTGTGATACTCTTTAAGTTTTATGGTTCATTTTCAGTTGAAATTTAGGTGGTTATCATTTTAAGCCAAAAAAATCCCCTCTCCCTTGAGGCATAAGAGTAAATAGTCAAATACTTCAAGTAGGGCTTGGGTTGGAAGCCTAAGCATCTTCAAGTCTTTACCTTCCCCAAATTTTTGTTTGATTCTCCTTTTTGTATTTTTTTTCCAATCACATTAGAGAAATAATATTCACACTTTCTTTTTTTAATAAACCAAATCTTTTATTGGAAGAACATATTTTTCTTTCCATAAATTTTCTTTCCCACATTTACATCGAGGGTATTATATTATTGCAAATGTGGACATTAATCAAGATGGCTTAGGGTCCTTAACACCGTCCACCTTGTCTCCTACCTCATCTATAGCCCGAAACCTTGCTTGTACTAGTCTTTATATAAATTGAATCAATAGCCATTCAGTATCATATGGTTCCAATTTGAATAACAATTTCACAACATCATATATAACATTTTCTTTTACTCTTTGTGGTCTTGATGGTTTTCTTACATCTTTATAAAATAGAATTAAGATTTGTGCTTAAAAGGGATCCCATATTTTCAATCTTTTCCATAACTTAGCATTGGGCATAATGTCAAAAGATTTTCCAAAACCAATAGAACCATCAATGAGATCTTTCTCTTTCTGAGTGGAGTCCTTAACAATTACTCAAGAATGACAAGGTAACAAATTGTGTCATGTTGATTCCTAACCCTCCTTATCCTTTAGCCCTTTTATTGTTGCCCTTAAGCATGTGACCATTTTTTAATTGTACATATGTTGAGATTTGGAAAAAAAAAATCCATAAATTTATCATTAATTATATAACCTAATCATTTTAATAATTAATTCATTTCAAATCTAAGACTTCTACAATTAATATCAATGTATCAGGATTCTTCCCAGAAAATTGTCTTTATTTTTAATTCTACATTTTAAACTAGACTATAATCCTAATTGTGTATTAATGAAAGTCTAATTAAAAACATATGTAATGTATAAATATATAATTTGAACATTAAATTAAACACAAATTACAAAAATTATAATATATATATATATATATATAATATATTATAATTTTATATATATATATATATATAAATTAATTTACATTAATTTATCAATTCTAAATATATTACTCATAAACTTATAACCACAACAAAATTCACTAAAATTATCATAATTCCTAACACAAAAAAAAAAAAAATTGAAATATAATTTTTAATTATTTTTTTATATTTCAAATTAAATCAAAATTAAATTTTTGAAAACACATTTGACTATACACATAATTTAAATCCTAATTTACATCATACTAAAACTCTAACTATACCTAAAAAAATTAGAAGGCTCATGTTAAATATATTGCCAAAAATTCATAAAAATCATTTTATTATGAAATTAACTAACTGCAACATATGTTACTAACCTTATCATAACCTTTAAATAATTAAAAAACCCTAAAATCGTAGCCCATGATTGAGTTTCCGTTTCATATGAACTCCCCTCTTCCTCCTAATGGTACATTAATTTGCTAGAGATGGATGGTGAGTTTACGATTACAAGTACGTATAAATTGTATGCAAGCTCCCACTTAAACATCAACAAAACCCTTTTTCCTTGCAATCACCTACTAAATTGTATGCAAGCTCACCAAATTAGATTTAGTATATTCTTGCCCATTACAAATTTGCTTATGTAATGTAAGTTAGTTTTGTATATTATAAAATATTTGTTTTTTCTCATTTATTATTATTACTACTTTATTATTTTTAATAAGATGATTATCATTATTTTTAACAAATTTAGATTAACAATGTTTTTTTATTATAATTTTAGGTTATTCATATTCATATTTTTATTATTATTTGTTATCTCTATTATATAATGTACATCTCTATCATACAACTTTGTAATTGTGTATTTTAAATTTTATTTTTACAAAATAAATATCTTTATTTCTAATTTCTATTCTTACAAAATATATATCTTTACTATTTATCTCTATTGCTACTTTCAAAAAATGCATATGTAACTCTGTCTCCACTTTCATGAAATAGGGTGAAGCATTTGTAATAAATGCATATATTCACCCCACCTTCAACTTTGTCATAGACAACAGTATGAGGTGAAGGTATAAAGTTATAAAATTGCATGCCTCCACGTCCCATTATTAGCATGGCGTGAACATTGAAGATATATGTTTGTTAACTCCCATATCAAGATGTTGATGGGGAGTGCATTATCCTCCATCCTAGGATGAGGGTGTAATGCGTACATAATGGACATTCCTTCAATTCCAACCAATATCTCAAGGGTAGAGATGAAGATGTGTATTTGTAACAAATGTACAACTTTAGCACTCAACCCTCCATGATAAATATGCCTCTTCACCCCATCTCAGGGCAAAAGTGTTTATTTGTAACCCCCATCTTGAGGTTGAAGTGGGGAATGTTTATATTCATCCCTTGCCCTTGTCCTAAAGTGTAATTGAAGATTATCATTGACATTAAATGTGCGCCCTCACTCTCCACCCAATCTCCACCTAAAAATATATATCCACAAAAGAGGAGATCAAATTGCAGGGATTTAAAAATCCATCAAATATGAAAAATAAGAGTATTGTTACTACGATATGGGGTTTTAGCATTGTCGACTTGTGTCATTGTAGCCATTAAACCCTAATTATTTGAATTTATTTTCTAACACACATTAGCTTTTCACATCCTATTTTTTGTGTCAAGTTTGTGTTGTATTTTTGTCATAGTATTAATGCTCAAAAATATTTAAAAATGTGTTTCCTTATCTTGCATCATTGTTGCATTGAATTGCATCCGTTGTGTATTGAATTTGCATTGAACATGTGTCACATGAATTTGTGTGCATCTCTTGCGTCATTTTTTCATTCTTTAGAGTTCAAATAGTATATTATTCATAACCATACAACATCATATTAGCACCTTTATAAAAAGTTCAGTAAAAAACTTATGTTTTATGAAATAGTTTTCATATTTGCACACAATTTCAATGTGATACTTCTAAGGAGTTTTAAATTATCATGGAAATACTACGATATCTAAAACTTGATGTGAAAAGTCATAAGGTAACTATGAAGGGAATGATAGAACCTAATGTGAAGAATCAATCAATATGAGGCATAGAGGAGCATGAAGAGAGATAAATAGACTAGGCAAGGGAAGATTCAAGGGAAATAATAATTCCATATCGTGTACAAATTGATATAGTCAAAGTGTTCCACACTCAATGCAACAAGTGTATTATAGAAATAAAATACATGTATTTCTATGCTAATATGCTTTGTTACTACTCCATGAAATAAAATTGCAGTTGAGTAATTAGGAAAAAATGCATACTCTCTATAAACTATCTCTTCTCTTCAAAGTTCAAGCTAATATACCACATTGAATAAGAAAAACAAACACCATTCAAGTTGTTGTAAGTACCTAATGTTGTGATATACCATCTAACTTATATTCATGTTAGAGAATTATTGCCTTTTGGTTTATTTGATTTTTGTGGGGTTAATAAGGCCTTCATGTCTTTGAAACACAAACTTTCAATTCCACAAGGATTTAACCCTACCCATAAAATAATTTTGATCCATTGGAATCTCTACTCTTCCACTTCCTGACTAGCTTAATAGATTGGTATTGTAATCTTTCACTTTCTTGTTGTCATATTCAGTCTTTGCTTGTGTCATATATTTATTCAACGATTTAAAAATTCAATAAAAATAAAATACAAAAATGGTGACTAGAACATGAAGTAAAAAACAAATACGAATCAAGAACAAATCATCCAACACATCAATAGAGAATCATAATCTCATTGCTAAGTAATTTATCAATAAAAGACCATGTTGGTGCGTAATTTGTAATGGAAAATAAAAAATCCCAAAGGTTGTGCCCTTTGAAGATGAATTTTCTTACAAAGTTAATGAGACATTATACCAACAAACTACACTATAATTAAAACCAAAACAATAACCAACTAATGAATTAAATAATTATAAAATCACTTAAGCTAACCAATCCCACACTTATTCTGAGGAGTGGACCCTACCTCCTTGAAACAAAGTGTGGTGAGTTGATTTCAAAAGCTATGAAAGTAATAATCCCATATGCACCAACTTCACAACTATAATAACATAAGTTGCATTAATCAATAAAAAAAAATTAGAATACAATTCAATCATTAATATTCTCTCCTCTATTCTTTTTTTCTCATCGAGACGAGTGTAGCTTTTATACATATTTTAACTTGTCTAAGCTTAGAAAATATGCTAAGAATAGTCCTGATAATCTATGATTCTCAATTTGTTCTAACTATCGATTAAATGAGAATTTTGTTGCAAATAGTTGTCTCAAAATAATATATCATTGTTTCTTACATCTTGTCCATGTCATATGTTACAACCAAGCCCTATTTATAGTCATTGTTCAATAATGACACTAACAATGTTCCCACCAACTATCTAGATCCATTGTTCCCATTGATCCTTATCTCTAAAATGGACATAACTATTATAGTCAACCAAATCCATTTATGATGGAGACAATTGTTAATTTGAGATTCACGAGGGGTAGGGGGTGTCAATTGTATGAAATCTTTTACTTGGAATAATAGCAAGAGTAGTGGCACTTCATTGTGACTAGAGAAATAACACTTCAATGTCACTGAGGTAGAAACACATTGAAAATACATGAATAGTAGCACACCCGTGACATTGAAGTAGTAGATGAAATACATCCTTTCCAGGGGTAAGTACAAAAGGCCTATTTCCGAACCATCATATCATAATTCATACTATATTATATATTATAATTATATTATATATTTTATATCTTATATCTATATATATATATATACTTAACTATTATAGTATATATATACTAAAATACCTTTACAAAATGCATCACTATGATGATAATAAATCAAATGGTTGTAAATGGTGGTAAAAGGTAGAAAAAAGTAGAAGGAATTCAAACATGTTAAAATATGGCATTTCTAAGGCTAAACATCTCCCCCCAACTAAAGGTGTTGAGTGCCCTCATGCAACAAACATGATCAATCAAAGTGAGAGTCACCATATGTATGGCTATGGTAAATATTGTTGAGGTTGAAGGTGGACTATCCTTACTCTGTGGTAGAGTAGTAGATAGTGTTATTCTCAATTTCTTGCCAATAATGGGCTTCCAATTCAAGCCCGAATTTGTAACCAAATTGATATCTTGATGTAGGAAACCCTATAAGAGGGTAATAGAATTGAGGTTTATCCACCTAGGACCACACCTTATGATGCACTTAACATATTTTTCTACTCATTGTGATGTTATATAATAAGATTAAATAGTTTAAATCATACCGTGTTTTAATTTATTTGGTTAATTTTTCCCATTTGTGTTTAAAAGTCATTAGTGTATCTTCCCACCAAGAGTCAATATGCCAAATATAGTAACAAATTGTGTTTTGCTAAGTGGTCGTAATTGTGTGCAGACTCATTTAAGTACTGCATGGTGCAATGAAAGGACAATTTAAGGGTTTGGGTGTTTTCCTTTTATCCACATGTTGTAATCTTATTGATTTTTCTTTTCCACATATTGAGCATATCTCCACTAGACTTGGTGACTTAAGAAATATGTGAAAGATCTCAACTACATATCACCAACCAAAGTGTGTGGATTCCATTTTGTATCATGATACAAAAGAATCTCATGTTGATATAGCTCACACAACAAAATTTTATCTTCGTTGTTGCTTTCCAAAAATGCTTCCAAAAATGATTTTGCACAATTTAAATTATGGGGCTTATCTATGGACATAGCCCAAAGTCTAAATAGAAAATGCATCTCTTGTAGAAAACAAAATAAGAAAGGGATGGCACTCTACATCTAAGGATGGATTCAGGGAAAGAGCTCATGTATTGCTTCTCTTCTTTTAAAATATTTACCTAAGCTTCCAATTCTCAAACATTTTTTTGTCCCTCTCTCTAACAGTCCCACTTGGCTTGATGTTCAACTTATCATTGTTTTAGGCTATAAATATCATTCTTGTCTTCTCCCAAGGGAACCACTCATTTAGCTCAAGTTATAGCTACATGCTTCCACTTAACAATTTCAACCTTAAACCAAAGGTAGTCATCCAAGCTTGTAGAAATCATTTGTATTCCAATTGTTTGAAAAGAAGGTGAAACCTTCTATGTTTTTGTCTCCCTTGTCCTTTTCAATGGTGCACAAATTCACAAACCCATTATCATATACCATATCAATTTCGTAGGGTCATATCATCCGAGTCCCAATCCTCCCCTTGAAATCCTTGAATTTGGAATCATAAAATAGAACCGAGTTGCCTTTGTATAATGTCTTTTTTGTGATGAATATGTCATGTTGCCTTTTTTACTATTATTGAAAAACATAGGTCTAATGGAAGGAATCTTGATGAAACTCATTGTAGAAATTCTCATTGTACATCACTTGATAATGCAATATACTAAAGAAAAATAATTGATCTACTTCTACAAACAAACTTGCAGAAGCTTAATCAATTTTGAGCAAGATCAAATAGAACACATGAAGAAGAAATCATACACATGAAACACAAAATAATACTTTGGGGAAAGCCTCAGCTAAAAACCCCAATCTCTATATTATCATACAAGTGGAAATATGTCCGGAATACACAAAGCTTTAGCTCACAAGTTATCCAACTCTCAGTACAATCCCTCAATGTTGCTCATGGACTAAATAGACACAACATATGCCTTCCTCCAATCCTCCAAGCCTCCTATTTCCTTGCACAGTTTCTCTTGGGGTCCAATGCTGCCACCTGTGTGAATTCACCTCTCACACAACTCACCAAACTCAAAAATAACTGCGCAATCCTGAAGGAGATAATTCCTTATGCATGGATGAGTTTCCTTTATAGGAAAAATCCTCCAACTGATAGTACACTGTCGCTTCCTTTAATCTCAACTGGGTCTTTCTCTGAACTGACATGCATGAGTTATTTATGAGAGAATATTCAGTTATCTGGAGAACACTAGTTGCATGCATGCATGCATTAATTGACTGAACTCACAATTAGTTCCTCCAATTGTTTGGAACTAATTTAACTGGACTTAACTCAGTTAACTGAGCTAACTAATTACAACTCAAATACAACTCACTCCTTATCTCCTTTAATTAAGGAGATAACTTCTCTCAATCAAAGGGATAACTGTTGCATGTCTTCATAAAGACTTCATGTTTGATTTTCTCCAACTAATTAACTCAAGATTGAATTAATTAATTATTTTTCAAACAACTAGTGAGACTAAATTCGAATTTTAATTCTCAATTTTAATTCAGGGACTAATTGAAATTGGAATCTATCCTGAAATCTTATTTATAGCAACACTATTTTTAGCATTTACATTTTATCATTTCTTGTTGCTATGTCCAACACTGGTACCTGAAATTCTATTTATAGCATTTCTATTTTTAGCATTTCTTGTTTCCATTTTCAACACTCCCTCTCAACAAGAAACGCATTCAACTCGAACCCGATCCTGAACCTTTGGAATGTTTTGCATGTAACACTTCTCCCTAGTGTTGTTGTTCCAACAACTCTAGAAACAAAAAAAATATCCATCTTGAATCAGAATGAGGCCTCTGTCATCAAAGTCCTTGATTGCTATTACCTCTGTCGACTGAAAACTCTGCACCTCTGTGCTCTTCAGTATCTGACTGCTCTAGCCTCTGTCACTTTGATCTCTGACTGCATCAATCACACTGATTCTTCCAGCTGCATCCATGCTACTGTTGGTCCTGTCTCCTAGCACTGCATCCGCACTCCACCTCCTCTCATCATGTTGCATCGTGCTATCCACTGCTGCACTGCAACTCAGTTACATAGAAGTAAGTAACTAATCTCCCAACTGACCTCCCTGTTGGGTTACAAACATCCTCTAATGATGAAGCTTCCTTTGCCGCTCCATCCACATCTGTCTCTACCCACTCATCCAATCCTACTACTCCTCGTCGAGGCTCCCATAGCAATGTATACTCAAAGAGGTTGGGTACCTCAATGATCTTGCCCCTATTCCAGCCTTCTTGGGACTGTCACTCCACACCACCCCACCTCAAACCTGGAGGTATGGATGCATGTGATCCCTCTGCCCACTTGGCTCGAAATTTCCCCCTACTGGAGGTCTCTACATGAGTGGATGCCTCCACTTGGTCTCCTCTTGGCTTCTCTAGTTGTGGCTGCTCCACAACCTCCTGAAGCTGCTTCACCAATTGTGGATCCACGACACTTGTTTGAGACTTCTTCTGGCACTACATGCTGAGAGGTAATGTACTCTCCCTCTCAACCACCAAGTCTCCATCAGTTGCATTGCTCCTCAAGGCTTTGCATGCATCTTGAACCTCAAGAGCATACAAGTTCTTGACTCGTGAACCGATCTGCTTCACCTGTCTCATGGTGATGTGTCTAAGGAAAACCTTTCCTTTAATAAAGACTACATCATAGCCTTTGTCTTCCAGCATTGCGATCGATACTAAGTTTTTCCTCAGTCCTGACACATACTTCACATCTGTCAAGGTCATGCGAGCTCCATGCTCCCTCTGAAAAAAAATTGTGCCTACTCCTTAGACACTATACTTTTCATCATTACCCATCTCTATGAGTATCTGGAGATGTTTCTCCTCCAAGGTACTGAACAAACTCTTATCGTCAGTCATGTGGAATGAAGCTCCACTATCAAGAAACCAATCACATCCTACCATGGATGAAACCATGCATACGATGAGGGAGAAATCCAATTCGAACTGTGAGGCCAGTGCCTCACCATCTGATCCCTTCGAGGATCCCTTCTTGGATTTCTTCTATGGACAATTCATAGCATAATGGCCCACCTCATGACAATGAAAGCATACTTTCGATTTGTCAAACTTCTTCCCACCATGGGAAGAACTGGATTTGGGATGGGACACCTTCCCTTTCCCTTTCCTTTCCTTACTCACTAAGGCTATATTTTCTTCATCATCTTGCTTTGTTGAAGATCCATCTCTAGTGCTTCTTCTTATCTCCTCCTGCATCAGCTCCGACCAAAGTCATTCCAACTCTGGTAGTTTCTCTCTTCCATTTACCGAGTCTTGGTAGCTATGCCACACCTCTTAGGAAGACCGAGGAGATCAAGACTCACCATGTCATCATCGGCTGTCATGATCCCTACACTTCTAAGCTCATCCCTGTAGGTGGTGAGCTTGTTCAGATACATAAAGATCGTGTTGCTCTTTTCACACTTGATTTTTCGAAGCTTGTATTTCAGTGCCAGCTTCCTCTAATCGTTGCTGTTCTGATATATATCTTTCAATGTTTTCCACATTGAAAATGGTGTCTCCTTCCCATGGAGGCTCGAGACAATGTGGTCTCGAAATCCCTCCAAGAGGATTCTCCTCGCTCTAGCCACACATTTCTTCCATTTCGACAATTCTCTAGCATTAGTTGTTGCTGGCTTGGGAACTTCTTGATCAATGAAGTCCTTCAAACCATTGTCCCCTAATACTACTTCCATGCGATCCTTCTAGGCTATATAATTCGAGCTACCATCAAGGGCATGCTCGAGTCTTAAACCGTTGAACGCCATTGGTGATTTTTAAGATGTGATAAGAATTCGAATTCTATAATCAGGAACTTGAAACTTGAAACTTCTCCCTTCTTTGTATATTTTTTTTCACTTTGATCACCTATGCTCCAATACCATGTATAAATTCTCATTGAAGATCACCTGATAATGCAATATACTAAAGAAAAATATTTGATTTACTTCTACAAACAAACTTGCAGAAGCTTAATTGATTTTGAGCAAAATCAAATAGAACACATATAACAGAGAAGAAGAAATCATACACGTGAAACACAGAAGAATACTCTGGGGAAAACCTCAGCTAAAAACCTTGATCTCTGTATTATCATACAAGTGGAAATATGTTTGGATTACAAAAAGCTTTAGCTCACAAGCTATCCAACTCTCAGTACAATCCCTCAATGTTGCTCATAAACTGAATAGAAACAAGATATGCCTTCCTCCAATCCTCCAAGCCTCCTATTTCCTTGCACAGTTTCTCCTTGCGTCCAATGCTACCACTTGTGTGAATTCACCTCTCACACAACTCACCAAACTCAGAAATAACTGTGCAATCCTGAAGGAGGTAATTCCTTCTACATGGATGAGTTTCCTTTATAAGAAGAATCCTCCAATTGATAGTACACTATCCCTTCCTTTAATTTCAACTAGGCCTTTCTCTGAACTGAACTGCATGAGTTATTTATGAGAGAATATTCAGTTATCTGGAGAACACTAGTTGCATGCATGCATGCATTAATTGACTAAACTCACAATTAGTTTCTCCAACTGTTTGGAACTAATTTAACTGGACTTAACTCAGTTAACTAAGCTAACTAATAACAACTCAAATACAACTCATCCTTATCTCCTTAATTAAGGGATAACTTCCTCAATCAAAGGGATAACTGTTGCATGTCTTCACAAAAACTGCATGTTTGATTTTCTCCAACTAATTAACTCAAGATGAATTAATTAATTATTTTTCAGACAACTAGTGATTTCAATTTTAATTCAGGGACTAATTAAAATTGGAATTTATCTCGAAATTCTATTTATAGTAATGCTATTTTTAGCATTTATATTTTATCATTCCTTGTTGCTATATCCAACACTGGTACCTGAAATGCTATTTATAGCATTTATATTTTTGTCATTTCTTGTTTCCATTTTCAACACTCATCAAATTCATTCAATTTATTTAGGCTATGTTGTTGCGTTGTGGTAAGATCCAAATTCACTTGTAGAGAAATTCTCAATGTTTGAACTTCAAATTCAATTAGATAAATAACATTCTTACCATAGACAAGCTCATAGGGAGTGAAAATTTTGGTGTTCCACCATGCCATTATATACACCCAAAGGGCTTATGGAAGCTTAATTTTCCAAACCTAATTATTGTATAAAATTTTGTCCTATTGCAAAGAGAAGAACTCCACAAATCTGCCCAAGCTTTATATAGGATAGTTTTGGAACATTCACTAATTTTCCATAAACCATGCCTCCAACATTCTTTAGTAGATAGGGAGAGATGGAAGGATGATTGAATACCTTTACCTTTGAATTCTAAATGTGATCTTGAATGGTGTAGCTACAAAGAATCTTACTTCAGCTCTTAGAGATCTTGCCTTTGCTACTCACACTTGTATCCTACACACAAGACAATAAGATAAACAAATCCACTCTCCTACCAAATATCTATTAGATTTATGTGCTAGATCTATCTAAGATATCCAAGTTAATATATATCCAACTAGATTCATACATTGAATGACAAAAGTTAGGGGAAAGTTACGAAATCCAAATTTTTGAAGAAGAAATTAACTTAAAAATTTACCATGGATGTAAGAGATCATTTACATTGTCTTAGCCTCAACTCCCCTTTGGTTGATGGTCACTGATAAGGATTTTTATTGAGTGCAACAAGTCATTCATTAACATTTCATTACAATATTTCTCTCTCTATATGTTTTTCCTCGAGAATTTCCTCTTTACGTAGATCTGATAAGGAGATGAATGTATATACCTAGGTCCTAGAGAATTTAGAGAATAGCACAAACTTATAGGCCATATCACAAGACATCCCATTCTCTAATTTTAAAACTATATTCATTTAAAGTTTAAGACTTCCACCATTAATATCAAGGTGTGAGGGTTTTTCTAGAATCATCCTTTTTGTTTTTAACTCTTCATTTGAAGTAAACTATTATGATTCATAGTTTTCTGGTTTGAATGATAAAACTAAAAACATATGTAATTCACAGTTGTATGATTTGAAATGTCGAGTTTAACAAATGTAATGATTCTAGATTAACCCTTAGTCTTTCTGTGTGTGTGTGTGTCAAGTGGGTGTAGCTCTGGTGGTAGGGAGGAGTCACTCTTATTCTCCCCACCTGGGTTCTAGTCCCACCAAGATTGACACATTTGCTCATTGGGAATAATTTATACATGAAAGATAATTCGCTCACCTAGACATGGGTGATTTTTCGTGGATGTAGCTGGTGTGTAAATTTTTAAGTTAATTTCCAACCCATGAATGACGTATTCCAATGAATGATTTTAAAGTTTCGCATTCTGTATGTAATAGCTTCCACATATTTTGTATATATTACATTTGAAATTAACAAATCATGCAATTTCTAAAAATTATATTATATAAAAAATTTAGGTGGTGTCATTCATTATTTTAATAGTGTATATTTTACATTTGCAATTAACAAATCATGCAATTTCTAAAAATTATATTATATAAAATTTAGGTGGTGTAATTTATTATTTTGATATACATATCTATTTTGAAATTAATAAAAATACCTTCAATCCTCATATTTTTTTAATCCCATTATTCAATTTTAAATATGAGGAAAAATTAACATTATTATTCTAGTTTCCATTGACGAATCCATTGCTCACATGTAGAGATAGCAAAACAATCGTTGCATGGATTCTGGTGGAAGTCAATTATATAGGGGCCTTCAGGAAAATATCGAAATAGAATGGGATTCTCATCGGTTTAGACAACAGATGGATTACTATTACTAGGGCATCCTATTTCATTGTTTATTATGTCACTACACAGGCCACTTACTAAAGAAATGTCTGGAGCATTTTCAACATCAGAACATGACATAGGGAAACAAATAGTTCATATCAACTAGTGTAAATATACATCGGGGGCGAACGAGCTCTAGTCCAGGTACCACTTCCTCCTCTGATGATACATTTTTACAAAAACAAATGTCTCATTCTAACCCGTCCGCATCATCTCCCTCTTCTCCAAACCATACTTTGTCATCTTACATGGGGGGATCTCATGAATTCAATGCACTGGACCAATCTCTCCCCACTGTTGATCCTCCTCCCACATCCTCACATGAACATGGCTTTCTGATGTCCCACTCGCTCTCGTCCTCCAAGGCTCCTCAACCTCTCCCTATTGTACCTTCTGATAAGCTTCCCTTTTTGGTATCCTCACACCGTACCCCTCTACTCTCGACCTCCCTGACGCACCACACTCACCTCTCGGTGGCACAACTCCCTGCAACATCTCCTCATAATTTTGTCGAACATTACGTGGAATTTATTCTACTGAACCCTGTTATGAACCTTATCTCTCTCATAGTACATAAGGGCAAAGTCCAAACCATCTCTCCTGTTATTAATCTAAATTCGGCTAGAAACATAAACACCCATTGGGGGAGTGGGAAGGAGGGTCGCCGCCATCGGGGGAAGGCCTTGGGGAAAAAATTGTTAGTGAATTGGTTGGTTTACATGATGTGCCTATCCTAGACTCTTCTCCATCTGGGGCCCTTAGAGAAACTGCACCCCTTGGGTCTGGTTCATTATGAATATCATTTCTTTCAATATGTGATGCCTTGGGGATGCCACGAAAAAACTCTCCCTGTGATTCTTGGTAAAATATGTTCATCCGATAATGATCCTTATTCAAGAAATAATGGTTGATGTTGCTCGATCCATTTCTTATTTTCAATCCATTTGTCCCATCATGGTACATTGTTGCAGTGGATTCATGTGGTTTGTTAGGGGGTTTAGCTTCACTGTGGGATCCATATTGGGCAAATTTCAAAGGCCAATTTTTTTTTGTTAGCATATTACTATCCAATCATATTCGAGGCATGGAGGAGCAAATTCACATTGCAACATTTATGCACCATACGAGGATATACAAATTTTCTGGGGTAGGATGGCAACCTCAAATTTACGGAAGATTGGTTCTGTTATTATGGGGGGGATCTTAATGCCACTTTAAACAGGGAGGAGGTTTGGGGAAAAAGATGTCGTGGAGATCCCCTGGTAGTGACACTGAATAATATTTTCGATTAGTACCATTAATTGATATATGCCCAAATCCTATTGAACCCACCTGGCATAATGGAAGGAATAGTGATTATTATATTGGAAAGAGACTTGACAGATTTTTGGTTCATCGAAATTAATGTGCCATTTTGGGAAATATTAGATCATATGTGGAAAATACCCATTTCTCATATCACTATCCCATTATACTACAATGGCGTGCATAGTTGGTTAGAAGAGGTTTTCCTTTCAAATTCAATCAAACTTGGCTACAAGATGACTCCTTCAATAATTTGGTCACGAGCGGAATTCAAGTGAGATCTCTAGAAACAAACCGACCATGGAACTCATTACACAATAGTTAAAAATCCTTAAAATTCGGGCTAGGATATGGGAGAGGAGGAAGAAGGAGGTTTTATTACAGGAATTAAAAGCTCTAATGGCTGAGATTCATGTGGTTGGGGTTCACTTTTCCACTCATTCAACATCAAAACAACAATTGGACCGATTGAAACTCTTGGCGGCTAGGAAGAAGCACATATTGGAAATCCAGGAATCCACTTGGAGACTAAAGAGTATATCTATATGGATCCGAGGAGGGGATCGTAATACAAAATTATTTCACCACTATGTAAACCAAGAAAGAAATAGAAATTCCATATGGAACATCAAGGGGGCAAATGGAGAAATTGTATACACTGATGCTGAGATTCGACAGGAAGCAGTGAGTTACTTTTATAATCTATTTATGGCTAGGGATGGGATACATATTGAAGATCTTCTATGGGGGGCGGAGGAATATCCTATTATGTTTGATGATGATGCAAACAAGGAATTATGCCGACCAGTCACAATGGAAGAGCTCCACTTTGTTTTAAACTCTTTTTCAGGGACAAATGTCCAGGCCTAGATGGCTGGATGGTCGAGATATTCTTACATTTTTTGAGCTCATGAAAGAATATTTGTTGGAGATGGTGGAAGAATCTCAGATTTGACGTTCCATATTGGGGTCCATTAAATCCACTTTTATTACACCTGTACCCAAGGTCTCGACACCCTCCTCCTTCTTGGAATTTCAGTCGATCTCTCTATGCAACATTACATATAAACTCATATCAAAGGTTGTTGTGGAACATATTGAAGTTCCTTTTTTCGTACACATTTGTGCAAAGCGGTTTGGTTTCCTTCCGGACAAATCCATCTACAACGCTATTTCCATTGCACAATAATGTGTTCATTCCATCCATACGAAAAAGTTAGAGGAATTGGTGATGAAGATTGACATACAACGGGCATATCACTGTGTTGACTGGACATTTCTCCAGATTATTTTGCAGAAGATTGATTTGACTATAAAAAATATAGAATGGATCATGGCGTGTGTGACACATGCATGGTTGGTTGTTCTCATAAATTATTTCCCCACTGATTTCTTCCAGGCTGGTCGTGGTTTGAGACAAGGCTACTCGCTCTCACCCCTTCTCCTCATTATTTTCATGGGCATGATTAGTAGAAAGATTAAATTGGCAAACACAAATGGAACTTTCAAGGGGATTCAAATGAACAATGAGGTTTGTGTCACTCATCTATTTTTCGTTGATGATATATTGACTTTTGGTATGTTGTCCATAGCTCAATGGGAGACATCATATCACATTTTCCTCCATTTTGGTATGGCATCTGGATTGATCGCAAATGACACAAGTTTGTTCTTATTTATTCATATGGCAACAATATTGAGATTCAAAACATTGCGGCCATGTTCGGGGTTGCTTACAAACCTCTACAGGACGGTTTCACATATTTGGGATATATGTTGAAGCTAAACAATTATCGTGTGCAGGATTGGTCATGGATATTGCAGAAATTCAAGACAAAACTGAAGTGATAGATTCTTCGGAAACTCTCCTTGGGTGGTAGATTCACATTGATATAGTCGATACTTCAATAGATGGCCATTTACTAGATGCATATTTTTTCTCTCCCTACTCACATATGCTCTAAGATTCAATCTATCCTCGCTCATTTTCTATGTTATGGACCTGAAGGTAAGGGAAAGTTCAATCTGATAAATTGGGACACTATTTCCAGACCTAGAGATTTGGATGGATGGTCCATCCTCAACACAACTTTTTTTGGGAGGTCTCTCCTTACCAAGTCCATGTGGAGAGCCTTGTTCAGAGTTGGAATTTTGAATAAGATTTCTTAGTAAATATAAAAAAGGAAGGTCAATCTCTGATTGGATCCACAGGGGAGAAATTGGCATTAGAAGTGGTTCTTACATTTGGTGGAGTTTTCATAAAATAAAATTTCACTTCCTACAACGTATCAGATGGGCATTTGGGTGTGGTAACAATATTATTATTGGAAGGGATAGTATTGTGGGTTTGGATTCAAATTATACACTCCCAATGCTTTTCCTAGAGGTACTGCGTTAGCGTGGTATTTTTTTCTTCGAACAAGCAATAAACAATTGGCATGGGGTACACTTGATTTGGAGGGAGGTTGCATAGCTTAGATTGACGGGGCAACTAGATCAAATTTGGATATCAAATACAAATAGGTTAAGGGGCGCGAGGTTTTGTTGAAGTCCAGGAGGAGACACTCTTACTTGGGATGGAAGACTACAAAAATATATGGTGGTTGTTGGAGATTATTACATGCGCATCACCCATCAAGACTTCAAATGTGCTCAATGATCCTGGTTTTAGTCGATCTAGAGATCAAATGCACCAATAAAGGTCATCCTTTTTTGCTGGTTGGTATGGCAGAATCACATACTCACTCGGGACAATTTGTGCAAATGTGACTTCATTGGACCTGGTTGCTGCATCCTTTGCTGTGGAGGTGATGAATCAGTAATAAACTTATTCATTCACTATAGCATTGCATTACATGTTTAGTCAATGATTTTGTTGTCTTGCAGGTTACATTTCAAAGTTTTTCTATCAATTGAGCATTGTTTGAGATGGGGTGCCTCCGGAGTGGGGTTCCAAATCTTCATTCCGTTGTTTAGTTTTTGAGAGATTTGGAAAGCACGCAACCATTGTATCTTCCGTGGGGTGCCAATAAATGACTACAACATTTGTGTGAAAGTTCTCTCATGGTTGGGGCACATGGCTCCAAGGAGACTGTGCATCTGAGACTTGTCTAGACAACTCATAAATCCTTGCATTACATTACCGACAGGATATTTTGATGGCGTTGCATAGTAGGGCCAATGTGGGTGTGGGGAATGGTTATGCATTGATGAGCACACTAGTTACAAATTGCACTGGAAGGGGGGGAGTGGTACAAACACCAATGCAAAGATGATAGCCCTATGGGGCTTGTTGTGGTTTGCAAGAGAAAGGAAGGTTCAATATATAAATATATATGGGGACTCCAAACTATTATCAATTGTTTTTTTGGTGTTTCCTGCTTCGACTCTCCTGAACTATGAGGATGGAGAGATCGAATCAGGGCTCTGCTTTGACTTTTCAGGAGCTACACTATGTCACATATCTACAGACAATAAAACAAAATTGCAGATGCACTCTCTAAGCAGGGATTGCACGATACATATGACTTCAATTTATTTATTATTATTATTATTATTATTATTATTATTTGAAGAAAATGTGAGGGAGGATGGAAGAATTGCTATCCCATAGCTAGAAGTGACCTCGGTCATGTTGATCTCTAACTTTTCCTACCATAATTTTACTTTTTTGAAAATGTGTATCGTGAACACAAATTTGTCCTTCATGTATACATTGGTGGAACAAATGTTCAGAACTCTGGCATCTCTTTTAGTTTGTCTTACCTATGACTGAAGATGGAACTCATATCAGATGTTTTTGTTGGAAAATTTCAATCAAATGTAACTGGTTTCATGCTTTCCTAATATAATACCAGTTAGTTTTTTTCTTCTATTGAAAAAAAAAAAAACAAACAAAACAAAAAAACAAAACAAAACAAAACAAAACAAACAAAACAAAACAAAACAAGAAAAACAAACAAACAACAACAACAACAACAACAACTGTCATTAATTTATGGGTCGACTGACAATCAAATTATTTTTTTGTAAATGAAATGATCAATGTAAACATGCAAATGTCAATTGACGTAGACCCAGTCCTAGAATTTGACGTTTTGCAAACAATTTTTTCCTTTTAAACCTATTTTGATGTCCATGGAAAACTTTGTAATGACCAAAATGACACGCGAAAAAAATTGAAACCATAAATTTCATGTCCAATTATTTAATTTGTTTGTTATAAATTCTAATGAAGCTTTTAAAAATAGGTAAAATTAGACAATCTACTTAGATGCAGAGCCTATTCCTTATTCCATAGGTTGGAAATGAGATTATTTTATTTACAAAAGGAAAGATAGTCAAACATTGTAGTCACATTTTCTAGTTAGACACGATTGGCATGCATTTTATAGACAATTTTTTGATGTTATAGATTTAGACTAATAAATTATTGTATTTTCTTTAAGAATAACTATCTTCAAACCTACTTCTTAATTGTTATAAAAATTTTACATATAACAACACATTTAAAATTCCAAACCTTGATAACAAGCCACATGGCTCTAAAATACAGATTTATCCAAATTCCTTGTCCACGAGCCCTTTCAAACACTCACTTGTACTTCAATTATAGCATCTCATCGGCATCTAAGAGTAAGCCATCATTGCAAATTTACATTTTAAATAAAAACATATAAATTAAATTAATTAATTCTAATTTCTAAATAAAAACATATAATTTAAATTTAAATTTAACACTTTTTTTTCAAAATAAATCTGCATGAGAGTTCCTAGCCGTAGGTATTGAGTATGGAGAATTATATGAATATATGAACCCAGAGTTTGAGTTCCTTCTGTTGAATCCCTACGACCCAGAACACGCTATTTTGTCGTTCTCGATCTCAATCTTGAAACCATTGGAATCAAACTCATTGTCATAAAAACTCTCGTTAAGAGTTATCTTTAATGTCTATTTAAGTTTATCAATATAACCATCCAAGTTTTAATGATATTTTTAATTTAATTTTATTTGTTCGTAGTTTGATTTTATTTTAGTGAGGAGTGATGAATTATATTATTATTATTTAAGTTGTCAAAATGATTTTTTGTCTCAGTTTACATTATTTTTTAATATGGTTGGAATTTTTTGACTTTTCGCACAATAATTTTTTAATAAAATTTAGGTTATTTATTATTCTATATTATTGAGTTTAATAAAATATTAGGTTATTTATTATTCTATATTATTGAGTTTTTCTATTGACAAAAAAAACCTAGGTAAGGTTTTGTCTATTTATGTGCATAGTTCATAACATTATTAATATAATTTTTATAGGTGCAATTACTAGTTTGAGCACTACTCAAGGTATAATAACTCAAACTACTCAAGGTATAATATGATTATCAGAATTGAATTTTACTTAATAATAAAAAAACACCATTTCACTATTCAATCTAATTTTCCAATCCCTTTCAATAATTAAATGTATAATTATTAATTATATAAAAATTGCAATAATTTTTTTTAATAATATAAATATATTAAAGTTGATATAAAACTTATTTGAAATAAGGCCAAAAAATGATACCTATTTCTAAAACTATAGCTCCATTAATACACGAAAATAATATATATCACTCATTAAATTTTAACAAACACAAAATTCAAATATACTACCCTTAGTGCATTTTATAACCCTAGAAATATTAGTTGCCCTCTCCAAAACTTCGAAATTCATAATGACATTACTTAATGCGGTTCTTCTTTGTGCTCACTCTCCATCCCTAGTTGTAGTTGGTTGTTGAGCTGAGTGTTAATAATTATCGTCCTTTTGTGGAAATGTGGGTCTACTCCATCAATCTTGCACGAGCGGTCGGGAACGATGGCATAAAGAAAAACGAGGAGTTTTTATGCATAATATATTATTAGTCCCTGCCTGGGACTAATAGCGATCGATAGATCGTTGACCAGCTATTAATTTGCTTTGACTGAGTAAAATTTCCGGACTAATAGAGATCGATAGATCGTTGACCAGCTATTAATTTGCTTTGACTAAGTAAAATTTCCGGTACATGTCACGTTTAAGCCAATGTTTGAAATAAAATTTCCTGCTCAATAGATTTTTATCCAAAGTTTATGTTTCGACCTCTTATTGCCGGGCTTTTCTGAAAACTTAGAGTAAAGAGTTTAGAGTAGCCTGTATAAACGCCTGTATACTTCTTTGAAAACTTAGGGTAAAGGGTTTCGACTCGCCTGCCACGTTTCGTTGTGCATGTCCTACACCTTCTTTGTGCATGTCCTACACCCGTATCGTTCTATTACGAACACTTTGAACTCGGTGGCATGCATTTTGGTATATATTTATATAGTATTTGAACTCGGTGGCATGCATTTTGGTATATATTTGTATAGTAGAGATACAGACCCCCTTGCTGCTGCGATTTGATCCCTTCTTGGTTAAGAGTTTTACTGCAGTCCAGAAGTAACCCTCTGCCGTAGCTCTCCTTCGCTCTAGCGTAAGGTTCCGCCACCCATAATTTTTTACTTGGGATTCATTCAAATTCTGGGTGTTTTGTTTGACAGTATGCTTGAATATTGCTGTTTCAGGTGCGCATTAATGGAGGCGTGCAGAGATAGATCCATGGGACAGTTATCATTCGTCCCTCTCGTTTTAAATATGCCGAGCTACCTGCTCTGGATGCTCTACGGTCTGCCCATCATCAATCCGAACAGCATTCCCGTGACGATCATTAACCTAGCTAGATTTGTTCTTACAACAATTTACATCTGCATATTCTACACATACTCCGACACAAACCAGATGGTAAGCAAAGCCAAGCCACTGAAATCTTGATTTTCTTTTCTTCATGGTAACCCAGATACTCTTCCATCAAAGATTTTAAGGGCAAAGAAAAATCTCAATCAGAAATGTAAATATTTTTATAAAAATATTTTTCAACATTTTACTGTTTACTCATCTCAATCAATTCAAGTTATCACCAACATTTTTAAACTTCAAAGTAATTTTTCATTTTGTTTCTGTTAGCAGCTAGAAATCTTGAAAAGGCTGTGCACGATGGCAGCAATCTTCGTATTGGTGGTGCCGCCGCTGATCATGTTAGACAACAATCACAAGAGACGATCATCAAATGTGAGACTTCTCTGCTGTATATGTGGTGTCTTCATGTATGGGTCTTCCTTGTGGGAGAGACTTCTCTGCTGTGGTGTCTTCATGTATGGGTCTTCCTTGTGGGACATGGTAAGTCATTCATTAATCGATAGATACTCTCCACGGTAAGACTCTACTATCTAGTATTTAATGATATTTGTATTCAAGGAAGTGAGACTTTCAAACTAGTTGTTTTTGGTGAAATCTTTTTGGAAGTTTTTGTTGGTGGGTGTTTTGTTTTAATTTTTTTTATCGAAATAACAAATTTGATAGATAATCTTACACAATTCAATTGCAATAATATGGTTGAATGTATATAAGTAACAATATTTCTAGCTATTATACGTGTATTACAAGTGTTTCTTATTTTATTTTCGAAACATTAAAATTTGTGATGAATGGAAATGAGACTGCTATGCAAAATATTTTCTAAATTTACACTTAAGTAAATTCAAGAAATTATGATGATAAACTTTATATCATATCAGGTAGAAAAACTTGTGGGTCGAATTTTGCTGACCTCGTAGGTCGTTGGTTGTGATTTTGAGCAGCGATCTATTATTCGGGTAAGAAGTGTAGAGGACATGTCACTGGCAATGGCAGTGGCCGTTTTCGTAAATGCATCTGTATGGAAACAACAGTCTTTTCTAAATGCATCTAATTGAAATATGGAAACATTTTCCTTGTCATCCTTAGTGGCCCTGCTACATAGAATTGATAACATTTATGTATTGAGAGCTTTGTAGTAGGACAAAGATAACTCCTCAATCAATAAATCAATCTCAAAATCAATTAGTTAAGGTTTCTGTCAAAAGGTTACAGGCTTATGGTTACCTCTGTTGTTCATGTTTAGGCTTCTGATGTCTTTGTTCTTATGGACCGATGGGGCCTTGTCCTCTTCTCACTCGTTGATTAATCCTGTCATGACCATACAAATGTAACGTGGGTTGCATGCTATAGACTAGAGGTAGAAGGAGCACGTGGTGCATGCATGCAGAGCTTAAGTAATTATACAAATGCAACGTGGGTTACATGCTATAGACTAGATGTAGAAGGGGCACGTGGTGCATGCATGCAGAGCTTCTTTAAAGTAATAATTTTCTCAAATTTTTAATTTAAACCGTTAATTAACTCTATTTACACTTATTCCCTTGAAGTAATTTTCTGAAATTTATAATTTAAATCGTTAATTCACTTTATTTAGACTTATTTATGGATAATAAAATGTTTTCTTCACACTTAGTGATTATAAATATTATAATCTCATTATTGATTCTAGCCATTAAAATAAACAAAACAAAACCAAATACACATTCTTATGAGTATTCTATATATGTTTTCTGCAGCTTCTTACAAATTTCAAGAAAAATTGTTTCAATCAAGCACATCCGTACCATATTCTTATAGCAAGACATGTAATAAATCTGTATTATTAAATGTCAGTAATCGAACTTACAATGTTGTGGTATCTCAAATTCTTTTATCCTAATCATGATCCATGCATAAATAATACATTGATACAAAATAAGCTCCAATTCTTTTAACCAGATGGGGATTCTTGTATCAATTAAAAAATATGAGATCCCTGTATCAATAAAACATTGATACCAAAAAAAATAGAAGCACGCTTTGAAACTGTTGTAGAATGTAGGTTAAATGATTATGCGCAAAACATCATAGGTTAGTGTTTTTTTACCCTGTTTCAAAATTGCATCAAATGTGTATAATTTATTTAATTACTGCTATTCACAGTGATATTCTATTTAATTTATTTCCTGTTATTCACAGTATATTCCGTGCATTCAAAAATCATAGGATAATGGTACTGTGTCTTCAGATTTTTATATACAAGTGCATCCAGTGTCAAAGATACAAAAATACTTTATACTTCAATTAATTCTAATGATTGTAATTTTATAAAAACTTAATTATTAGTCCAAACGTCCAAATACTCATTTTATAATTGTTATTACAATTATTTACTATTTACGGACAAAACTGGTCCAAACGTCCAAAAACTCGTTTTATAATTGTTACTATAATTATTTACTGTTTACGAACAACAACAGTATTTAAAGTCAATACGGGACTGTCATGGTAACCGAAGGTTTACTGTTCGATTCTCAGGTCTGCGATTATGATTTTCCCTTGCATCTGGTTGTTGTTTCAGAGGTCTCCATTATCAAACCAGGTAAAGATTCCCTTTTGCTCTATCTTTCAATAATGATGGCCACTTTCTTATTCCAGTTTATTTGCTTTGCAACTTAAGTTTCTGTTGGTGCCTTGTAGACTTCTGAGGCTCGAAGACTGGAGGGTTACCTAGCTTACTTCTTCCTATCAGTAGTACAATCCTTGATGCCTTTACCCTCCGGGTATGCACAGGAGGAATAAGTTTTATGGAAGTTGTGATGTTCTCTATGAGATACATTTTGGACAATTCTGTGTTAATTTTCGTTAAATTCGAATATATATTCAAATGTATATTTTAATGGAAGTCCTTTCTAGCTAAGCACCGTTGATTTTTATCGTCTGAAAACTTTGGACCTACTTTTCCTTTTTGGTAAGGAGCTACGACATCTTGAGTTTACTCATCATTTTAAGGGGAACTTCAAAACCCTAGCAAATTTTGTCGTTTTCATTAAATATAGAGATGTATTTTCCAGGTCAATCTATCTTTCTTTAAATCGTGCATTACTGGTATTGAATTCCTCTTTTGCATTGGTTGGTTAATGAATTATGAGCCCTATATATGGAGTCACTGTATATTATTTATGCCAGTACCTTTGTTTGATTAGATTGCATTAGAAGCAATTTTTAACTGGTCATTGAATTCCATAACCCTCGTTCGTATGGACTCAACTAGATCATCTTCTTAGCTAGCTGTTTATTGTTTGTTTAAATTGGTGTTTTCGTTCTTGCTTATTTCATGTTAAATTTACAGCTTCTAGGCTTGGATCTCTAGTGGGTTATGTCGAGAGGATTCCCACTCGTTCCCCTTTGTTAATTTAGGAATTTTTTTCACTATTTTCTGGGAACTGTTATTCAAGTTTATGTTTTCTTTTATAGTTATCATTTCAAAATCTAGGTGTATAGTTAATATAGCTACTTCTTGATGATGGAATACTACTGTAACTTTTCCGATAGAATTTGTATCCTTTTTCTTTCACTTCCCTGAGGTTTTTAGGATTTAGCATTTGCAATTATTCTATCCCTTTGTTTTCTTATTTTGTTTAGGAATTAACTCATTAATAGCTAAGGTTTTTAGCTAGCTTAACTAGTAGCATCATGCACATATATATACTGATATTGTAAGTAATATTAATAGAAATAAACCAATCATGCAGGCACTTATCATCTCTATAAGTATCCTCAAATGTTATGTTTTTTTTCTCAATATCTATCAATTTTTTTTTTGACAATTTCATGAAATCTAGATCTTGTGCTGTGTTGTGTGTATTTTGATTGGGAACAGCCAGCGGTTCGGCTTATTTCATCGCAGCAGATAAGGCCATTCTTATTTCATCGCAGCAAATGGAAAATCATGCCGAAAGAAAACAACAAAATTATATAAAAGGAAGAAAGCAGATCTCTGTGGTTGCCAGTTGTTAGCTAGTTAGTTTTTCATTTTTTTTCCTCATGATAGAGGATAACTGCTAATGACTTGGCTACCACCATCAAGACTCAGCTAGTTAGTTATATATAGACAGTAATTATATTGGAATAGTCTAAGTACTCTTCCTATGCCCTTGGCAACATGCAAATGGCAGTAAGCTTCGAATAAATTAAAATAGCTGCCGGTTCCAACTTCTGTATTTCTTTTTATATGCAAATTCGTTGTTGGTATGTTAAGATATAAACGGCTCATAACAACTCTAGTCTTTCTTTTTATATATTCAAATTCGTTGTTGGTGTGCTAATATATAATTTTATTTCGATCTAATTTTAAATTTCAATTTTTGCATAAATATTATATAGCAACTTCACATAATTTTTACATAACTATTAACTGAGCAAGCCTCAATGATACCAACAACTTCCGTTTAGCATATCCCATAGTTTACGTAACTTTGTAATACTACGGAAATTATAAAAGTCTCTCAAACTAACTTTGTAACATTAATCAACATCCAAAAACATCAGTAATAACAATATCAAATGGTTTTAACTTTTTGAACTTGGTAACTATGGTTTTTACGTATTTAATGAGAATGCCGTCTTTTTAAACTAGATTTTGGTTTTGGTTTAAATAAGTAATGTAATGTAAATATTTTTGGTTTGAATAAGTAATGTAAATAAGTGGGTCAACATTTGAGAAAACGATGCTATGTTTAAACCAGCAGACGATATATCATATGCTGGGTCTTGCCGGTATGTAAAGCAGTTGTCTATAATGCGACTTTTTGAAAGCCTTTCCGGTGTGTGTTTCCGATCAAAATCCGGCAGCAATTTATTGAAACCGCAAGTTTGATAGCTAGTTTCTGCACAATCAAAGTGTCCAAGGGGTTTTCGAGGGTGCTGAATCCAAATATGCAGTTGAAAAATCATTTTAACTGCAAGAAATAAAGATTTAACCTCAATTTTTTCCACCGGATTCCGTCACCGGAATCTCCAAAAAGTCGCATTATAGACAACTCCGTATGTAAATCACAACCTATGGAAACGGGAACAGCATGAAGGCCACGTGTTGCTTGCTATTTGTTGTGGCAAACCCCGGCAGGGACTACCGCCATGGGAGTGGCTCCCTTGTTAAGAAAAAGACATTATCACATCAAATTGCCAAAGCTAGACTCAACGTTCTATTTCTTTCCATTTCTCTAACCATGACATCCACTACTGAACTCATCCAGCGTTTTGGTTTAAACATATTCAATATTTTAGAATAATTTTGAGTGATATTAATTAGTATAGGCCTATTTTAACTATATATTTTGTAAGTAACGAGAAAGATCAAATTTCTATTAAGATTATTTTTTGAATGTATAAATAGATTTAAAGTTTTGAATTTTTTTTTAGTAATTGGATTCGGTATATTATATTGTTTAAATTTGTAATTCCAAAAAAGATTTGCCAGATTTACTCAAAATGCAAAATATTAAGACTATTTGAAATGTTTTAATTGTAAAATTTATTTTTCTTGATTAATTTATATAATATATACATAAACTCCAAATCTATCAAAGGCCGAGATGGATCAAGTCTCCCAATGTACAAACCTCTTTTTGAATGCAAAAATTGAAGAAAGGTTTGCACTTCGAGAGATTTGATCTATCTCAGTGCTTGATAGATCCAGAGTTTAGTTGGATATACACTGGTACCAAATTCAATTTCCTGTAATTTGAAATATCCAATTTGATTAACATTTCTAAATAAGATAGACAAAACAGTGAAATTTAAATCCACAGAGGTAAATTAAATCTTGTCCAAACACATTCTACTTACATCATTGAATGTAGTAGTACTCTTTAAATTAATTTCATAAGATTTCACTTAAATAAGGCATAGTTTGACTTATTTTGTTTACTATTCTGTTAGAAAGGTATAAATCAATGCATTGGACACAGTTAAATATCATGCTCAACCTTTCAAGGAGGCAAAGAGTATGCAAGGGTCTTACAAATACACTTGGTTTAATTTCTCCCTTAAATAAGCTATATTTCAGATGAATACAATGGGTCAATACTGTTTACACCTAATCATTGAGATTAGGTAAATCGATATAAATATTGTAAATAGCAAAATAAAAAAAATTAAAAGCTAAAGAAACATGGAGAGATGAAACCCAATAATCTCCCTCTTTTTATATATATCTATATCTATATTTTATCTTAATGCGAAATTATATATTCATTTAGAATTACTCCTTATATGACATGGTATCAAAGTCAACTGCCCAATTAACTTTTTGTGTTGTAACTCCTCTCTACCTAAACAAAAAATATGTCTTGATTTCTACTCTGACATGTGTTCAAAAATTATGGTCCGTTGAATCTCTGCGTGCATAGCCTCTCTTAAAATTTGTGCGTTGGAGAATGGTGCGTTGAATACATTGAAGATTCAAACTCTACACATTGAATGGTCGTAACCAACTGCGAAAAGAGGGAGATTTTGCTTTATGTTGGCGGTTCTCTCTGTTTTTATTAACTTTTTCTGCCCAGTGAAATGAACGCATGTTGTTGAAGGCCATCATGTTTGATTTGTTCGCGGATTGACTGTTGCCATCAAAACGTGAACTGAAAGTGGGTATTGAAAGTAGATTTGTGATATTTGGTCGCTGGTGAGGGTTGGTCAAACTGTGCATGCTGTTGTGTATTAAAAAAATGGTGTTGGAACGTTGTTCATTGATGATTCCTGCACATTTCTATGACTAGACACCATATGGTGCCAAACCCTCTGCTGGTGGTTGTTCGTTGAAATTGATATGTATTTATTTTGATTGAAGTCATGTCATGGTGTCAAATATACCTTGAAACCATACAGAAAATGTATTAGTGTTGGTTGTATATGGGTTATAATAGAGAATGTATTAGTGTTGGTTGTATATGGGTTATAATAAACATATGGTAAATCGTTTTTAAAGCCATCATTCATGTGCATTAAGGTCCCTTGAAGACGGTGGTAGTGTATTAAAGTTCGTTGAATTTTTTTGGATGGTGGTATATAATGGTTATATAATGAGATTTTTGAATAGTGATATATAATGGTTATATAGTTATATTTTTTTGGATGGTGGTATTTTTGATAGATATGAAATTAGTTGATATTTTTTTTGGTTATATATCATATGTTTCATATGTTGGAAGAATATAGGTTACATTAAAGAATTAATATAGTGAAGTTTTTCTACTTAAATAGAAGATGTAAAGAAAGATTGTGTTTATTTTGGAGATCAAAGGAAGATAGTTTTTTAATTTTATTTTATTTTATTTATGATGCGTTCACTCATATCAATAGTGGGAATAGTTTTTATTGGAAAAGAGAACTACTATGAGTGATTATGGAAGATAAAGCACATCCTCATTTTCAATGAAATTTGGAAAGGAATTTGTGAAGGAGAAGGAGACAATGCACCTGAAAAACCCACTTCAAACAAGGAGATTTCCATCTAGGAAAACAAGAATAGCAAGGCCTATGCCTTGATTGTAGCCTCATTAAATGAAGGAGTGAGTCGTCATATTTTTCTATTTTCAAATGCCTTTGAAGCCTTAAATAAGTTGAAGGAAATATATGACTAACACTCTTAAATTGAAATTGTTCAATTGATGATTAAGTTGTTCAATCTTGAGTTGAAAAATGATGACCCTCTTGCCTTAGCATCAAAAATAAGGTCCATTATGCATGACATAAAGGTCACTGGTGTTGAAATAGATGTTCCTCTCACATCCTATGCCAAGGCACACTATCCCACCTACTCAAATTATCTTGAGTCACTTCAAGAAAGTGGCAAACTTAAGGAGATTTCCTTTGACTCCCTTGAGAAGAAGTTTGTTGAAAGAGAGAAGGATTTTGGGAAGAAGACAACACCTCAGTATTTTGAAGAAGTTGTGTCCCTTGCACAAAAAGAGAATAGCCATGCACAATATTATTCTATAGGAAGAGGAAGAAAGAATTTTAGAGGTAAGGGGGCATACAATTCCAAGGAGAAAGGTTTGATATTCATTGTATACAATGCAATAGAGATGAACATGATGCTTCCACATGTAAGCTACCTTGGGATAGAATCAAGCAAGAAAGAAATGAATAAAAGAGTAAAACACTTGGTAAAGGGAAAGGAAAGCGCCTGAGTCCACTCATTATGTTGTGGCACATTGCAACATTAGAGTAACTGAAGACTTATTTAATGCTTTACTTGTTTCATGGAAATATGCTTGGTTGCTTGATTTGGGAGAAACTTTCCACATGCCTTTTAGAAGAGATTTCTTTGAAGAATTCACTGATAATGTTTATGGAGCAATATACTTTGCAAACAAGTCAAAACTCAAGCCATTAGGGATTAACACCATCAGGCTCAAACGACCTGGTCTTCTAGAATTTCTTCTACATGATGTTCTATACCTCCCAGAGTTGAGGAGAAACTTGTTGTCTTTAGTCCACATTCATCAGCAAGGACACACCATTCATATGTTTAATAGAAATCTTGAGGTCAAAATAGCTCACTCCCTTGTCATGACTGGGATAGAAGAAGAAAGTCTTCTAAAGCTGCAAGGAACCTCTCCTCGTGCACATAAATTTTCATACAGTTCTCATTTTCATAACGGTACACTTCCATAAAGGCTTTTATGGCATGTTAGATTTGGACATATGAACTACTACAACCTTCGTTTGTTAAATAAAAATGGTGTTACTGGTTTGCCAACTATTCCTAGGAAACTTAAGGAATGTGATGCGTGTATCTTAGAAAAGCATAACAAACAATTATTTCATGATTCTCATTTTAGAGCACATAGAAAACTTGAACTCATTCATTTTGATTTATGTGGCCCAATGTATGTTCCATTTGCAAATGGTAATAAATATATGATGACTACACGAAAATGTGTTGGGTTTATTTATTGAAGAACAAATATGAAGCATTTGAAACATTCAAGAACTTTTATGCATGGATTGAAAATGATGCACAATCTCATATTGGCTCTATTTGTACTGATAATGGAAAATAATATACTTCAAATGAATTTTAAAACTATCTCCGCCAACATGGGATCAAACATCAAACAATTGCGCCTTATAATCCCCAACAGAACGAATCGGCTGAAAGCATGAACATGACAATCTTAAATATGGTACGTAAAATGTTGTTTTTCAAAAATGTTAAGTTGATGTTTAGTGCTAATGAAATTTTGTGTGCCATGTATATAAAGAATAGGTGCCCATCTAATACTATAAAAAACAAGACTCCCTATGAAATGTGGTATGGCCACATTTCTTCAATGAGGAATCTTAGGGTTTTTGGTTCCACCTGTTATGCCTTGATACCCAAGGAACAAAGAAACAAACTTGGTGCAAGGAGTCACAAATGTATCTTCTTGGGGTACTCAAATACCTCCAAATCATACCATCTCTATGATGAAGTGAATATTTTTCTTATAGTATCTATAGATGTGATCTTTCTTGAGTCTTCCAAGATTGACAATGTTGTTGAGCAGTAGCTTGATCGCTTGGATAGTGGATTTAAGACTTCTATGGTTAATATCTTCTTTAGTCATCGGAGAACCCACAATAAAAACCATTTTACTGTCAACGTTTCAAATCCCAACAGGGATCCATCATCAGGACTATTACTGAGTGTGATAGAAGAAGAGCTTGATAGCTAGATATAAATAGTTATAAGGTAAGCTGTATGGTTTAAAATGTTGAAGGTCGGTTGTTTAATAATTATTATTATCAGAATATTTTTTTTATTAAATTAGTTTATTTTAAATTTTTAATCATAATATTAATTTCTGATGATAAATAATTTAATAAAGTTGAAAATTATGTAAATATTTCTCATTATAATTAATAATTATTCTTAATAAATATAATTTTGTATATAATAATCTAATTTAATTTATTATATATATTAATTATATATATTATATATATATAATATATATATTTAAAATAATTTATATAATATTTCTTGTAGTAAATATTAATATCTTCAAAATAATGATAAAATTAATATATGATAATTAATAAAATAATAAATAGTAAGTATTGTAATTGTTGTAAATAATTAATATTAATAGTTATTTATAAATAATAAATAATAGTAATAATTAGTAAGTGTTATGATATACTAAATATTAATAATAATGAGTTAATTATTAAAATTAATGAGATCATTAATTAATTTGAATATTAATTAGATTATTTTAGGGTTAGATGGATTTATTATTAATTTTATGGATCAATGATAATACTAATAGTTTATAATCTATAATAATAATAATCAAAGATAATTAATAATAATTTTTATTAATAATCATAAGAAGTAATTTATAATGAATAGTCATAATTAATAATAATAGAACAACTTATGAATTATTTACTATTTAAATTATTATTAATAATTTAGTAGATTAATGATTATTATATTTGAATATTAATTATTAATGCCTTGAGTTTGAAAAAAAAATTGGGTTGTTGTCTAACTCATGCCATGAACACCTGTTGCTGCTTACGTTATGAGCAGATTCAGCCCTTACCTTCAAAGTATTTTCAAGAGTTTAATCATGAGATTCCACATCTTGAAGGGGGGATCCCTATACTGGATCAATATGTGGAATCTTCTTTTGACACACTCTCTCCCCTGCTTGAATCTCCAACCACTGATGACACTTTAAGTGATGTGATTGACAGAATTGGGAGACTAAATCTTGATTCAACCTCATCTCAATCAATTGAGTAGCCTGGGTCATCTCCAAAATGGCTAACAAAGACACTTGAAAGTATTCATCATAATGAGGTTGGAAAAATAGGAACAAGAAGCTATGATAGAAAAAATGGAGGTGATGTAGATAGTCCTAATTCACCTATTGATATGGATGTTTCTTATGATTGTGAACTGAATTTGTTTACAGATTTCGAACCAACTTCCTTCAAATAAGCCACTTCTCATGATGAATGGAAAGAAGTGAGGCAAAAATAATATGATGCTTTGATAAAGAATGACACATGGAAGCTAGTTGATCCTCCATTGGGAACCAATAGGCTGCAAGTGGGTCTTCAAAAAAAAGCATAAATCATATGGCTCACTTGACAAGCACAAAGTCAGGTTTGTGGGAAAAGGTTTTGCACGGAAGGAAGGGGTCGATTATGAGGAAACTTTTGCCCCCACAACAAAGTGGACTACCATCCAGACACTCTTTGCCTTGGCAGCTCACAATGATTGGAAAGTTCATCAAATGGATGTGAAAATTGCTTTCTTGAATGGAGATTTGAAAGAGAACATTTTTATGTCCCAACTAGAAATATTTGTTGTGAATGGTCAGGAACACAAAGTATGCAAGCTTGTAAAATCTTTCTATGGCCTCAAGCAAGCACTGTGAACTTGGTATGAAAAATTGACTAAATATCTTCCGGAACTCAATTTCAAACATTATGATCTTAATGATGCAACTTTGTTTATCAAAAAAGTTGGAAAAATAGCTGTATATATTGTGGTGTATGTAGATGGTCTTTTAATGACAAGGAATAATGAGAACTACATTGCATCCATAAAGAAGGAACTGAGGAAAGGTTCTAAAATGATAGATTTGGGCTATGTTCACTATTACCTCAGTATTGAAGTAACCCAACATCCAAAGTTTATATTCTTCTCTTAGAAGAAGTACATTGGAGAGTTTTTGAACAAGTTTTTCATAGCTGAGTACAATCCTTTAACTACTCCAATGTAACATAATTTAAAGTTCACATCCACTGAAGGAAAATAATTTGAGGATGCAACAAAGTACATACAACTCGTAGGAAGTCTCAACTACCTAACTACTACCAAACTAGATATTTCATTTATTGTTGGATTCCTCTCCAAGTTTATGCAAAAGCCTTGTGAGTGTCATTAGTCTACTGCAAAAAAGAGTTCTAAAGTACTTGAAGGGAATTCAAGACTTTAGACTCAAGTATACACAGGTGGGTGACTTCAGCTTGATTGGATACTCTAATTCAAATTTCGAAGGAGACAAAGAAACTGGGGTATCTACTTTAGTTTATGTTATGAGTCTTGGATCAGTGGTTGTCTCCTAGAGGTCACACAAACAATCAGTTCTAGCATATTCCACGAATGAGGAAAAATATGTGGCAACAACTAGAGAAATAAAGGAAATTGTGTGGCTCAAGAAAATTCTATAAGATTTACAGGAGAAACAAGTGCATTCAACTCCTTTTCTGATTGATAACACTTTTGCAATAAAGTTGGATAAGAACCCAAAGTTCCATGATCGAACCAAGCACATCAATACAAAATACCATTTGATTGGACATCATGTAGAGGCCAAAATAATCCACCTATGACATTGTTTCGCAAATGAGTAGATTGTATACATATTCACCAAAGCACTTGGAAGGGAAAAGTTTGAAAGATTCAAAATGATGCTTGGACTCACCAACATCCCTTTAGATTAAGGGGGGAATGTTGACACCTAATCTTTGGGATTAGGTAAATCCATGTAAATATTGTAAATAGAAAAATAAAGAGAATTAAAGGACAAAGAGACATTGAGAGATGAAACCCAATAGTCTCCCTCTTCATAGATATATATATATATATATATATATATATATATATATATATATATATATAATATATATATATATATCCATGTTCTATCTTAACACAAAATTATGAATTAATTCAGAGTTACACAAATACCAAAGGTTTTTATTTTTATTTTTATTTTATTTTCATAGGGTTTTGTTTAGTTACTTTTACTTTACTTTTTTTTTATTTTAACGAGTTAAGATGTTTAACTTACATTACATCACATTATGTAACAACATCTCTACCATGGAGAGCACTTATTATTTTTATTTTATTTTGACGGAGTCAATATGTTTACACATCTCTATCATATTGGGTTAGAGAGCTACTCTAGGCGTAATTATTAATTTATTAATTAATTTATTTTTTTATGTGATATGGACCCACGCAAAATGTTTTATTAATAAATATAATTACCATTTTTTTCTATTTTTAAATTTTATGTAACTTGATTGAATCAAAATGTTTAATAGGACAAGACAAGACATTACAACATCTCTTCCATATTGGGCTGGAGAGCAACTCTCAACGCAATACTTTTTTTTGTACCATGTATAATAAATTCATAGTTGAAATTGAAATATTTTAATTAATATGAGGATTGAAATATTTTATTTATGAATTACATTGTCCATATTACAAAAAAACAAAACAAAAACAAAACAAAAAACAAAAAACAAAAAAACAAAAAAACAAAAAAACAAACAAACAAACAAACATTTTTTTATTAATATTCCCCATCTCTTTCATACTGGGTTGTGATATCAATAATGAAATTACGTTACTTGATTATTTATGGCTAAGAGTGAAATATTTTTACAACATTTCCATCGCCTTCATGTTGGGTTGTAATATCAACAATGAACCAAGCAAGCACACTAGGAGTGGAAATATTTATTGTAACACCCCAAGATGCATAAAAAATGTTGTGGTTACCAAGTGAATATTTACCATTTGTTACTTTAGTTTTATTACTTGATAATGTTAATAATAAATGAGTAAGGATGGGAGGCCAAGAAACATATAATTGGTTACCTAAATTATTGGTAATTAGTAGTCCATATACTTTAACAAAAAGAAAAACTGTTTACATTAATTAAAAGAAACAGTTACAGAAGATAGTTACCCATCTGCCCTCAAGGGAGATTTAGATAAGGAAAAGAATCCAGGAGACTATCCCAGAGCTAGGTGGAATAAACCAATGGAAGATTTCTCAAGAACAGTCAGTAAAAAATACAAGACTTGAGGCGAGACAGGAGTCCGGAGGCCCAAGGTACTTGACTGTGGCTGGAATTATTTAACTATGAACAAAAGAAATTGCTCGGGGGAGGGTTTGGATATAATTTCCAGGCTCGCGGCTGGGAGGAGAGACTTTCCAAAAAGGATTGAATATTACAGGTTGCTAATATTGAACAGATAAGTATCATAGAAAGTTCCATTAAAGAATTAATGTTGGATTGTGGAAAAATGATTTAAATGACAAAATAGAACTTTTCATTATGAATTGATACTAGAATAATTACTTAAGTACAATACAATTTAATGAGGAAATTTCTTGAAAGTGCATTCAAGCAAAGAATAGTAACTACTAATTCCAAAAATAAAATAGTAGACAATATATGGTAGTGATACATGAAAAATAACAAGTAACACACGTAAGTATAAAGAATAACTATATAAAACAGATAAACATGCATATGCTCCTAAAGCGTTAAGAGTATTTCTCTTATCATAAACAGTGGAACAATCTATTTGAAATACTATATAATTATTGTCAAATTCATCTATGTATTATGCTATAGAGTCAAACAAAAATTGGCTAATACATCGTAACATGTTATAGGAGTAATGCTAGGTTACTCATTGTAAAAGAAAATCATATTCAAAAGGAAATGTTTCTAGAAATTTCGAACGGGTATATGTGCCTCAATAGTAATAAACTGTGCGAAAAGCTATGAAACTACTGCACAGATGAAAAGCGTAATAGATTACAATCCATTTCAAAAATAATCCAGGTGATTCCTGGTAAAAAATAAACTTTAAGCAAATTGCTCTGGAAAGGTTGAGTGACCTAAGACAAAATCACTAAATTCCTAATACTTTGAGTAAGAGAACAAAGACAATTTTGGCACATCATTAAATCAGAGGCAAAATAACTACAATAGTGTTTAAGTGTTGAAACGTATAAGCTTATATCATTATAGGAATAACTTAAAAATAAGTGCCATAAATCAAAACGGCTCAATTGTGTCGATATGACCAAAATCCCTCAAAGTCCATCTAGTAGATAACCTAACAAGGTACAACCGAGAAAATACCCACAAAAACACACACAGTTGATCAAGTCCTGATCGTTCACAAAAAATAAATGTGTCGTGCACAATATTTGGCCATTTTCCTTATACTTCTAATAAACTGAAAGCAAAAAATTAAGAAAGCCTCAGCTTAAAATCTCGGCACAATACTTAGCCTCTTTCCCGAATAATTAGACATCTTATAGCTTAAATTCCATACACTAGAGGTAGACATTCCAACCTGGACACAAACATGGACGCCGTAAGCTCTTAAGTCCTTACAAGATGTTGTCCTAGCCATACGACTATCTGAGCAAATGTGTAAGAGTACCTATCACAATACCCAAACAATGGAGTCAGTATGCATGTAATTCTACATCATATGCTAGCAGAACAATGCTGAGAGGAGGGGCGTATTACTTGAGTTTGGAGAGTTCCAATTTTGAGTAGCCAACCTACAATACAGAGAACTCTTGTATTAAAACAAAAGGGAAATTATTTGGAAAAACCTTTGTAAAGATTCAAATCTAAAATGTTATGGGTTTACCTTTCGCAGATGGTCCTTGGAATAGAGCGTTCCTTGTAGCAACGGAAACCCATCGAACCCTCCCTGTGCAACAGAGGCGGTCCTTTAAATTCGGTACCAGACATAGACTCGTAGCGAAAGCCAAAATTCATACACTACAGATAATTGAAATCATGAAGTAACAATCCATCGGGTTTACTTGCCTCTGAAGGTGTAACCATCACAATCTTTGCAAACCACCAAAGGATCGGTATACATCATGAAAACCTCACCAGACCAGACCATTGTAGAGCAGCAAGGTACCTCAAGATGACAACAACAATGACTCCACAAGCTGACGAGCACAAAAAATCAGTTAGGGGTTTAAACCCTAAAACCTCTTTGTCGTCGGATCGCCTGACAGATATCGACAAACATAAAGGAATACAGTTATTGCAAGAGATTGGAACTAGTTGGCAGGCGCATGCAGCATCCTGGTTTACCAATATGCTGTGTGTCCACGTACAAGGGCCATCTTGCCAAGGTCTGGGTAGGGCCATCGTAGGCCATGTTCACATTACACAACATTCTCCATATAAATCTTGTTAATTGTGTAATGTAAAATCATACATGTATTACGTTTAAGTGTCATCCAGTTCTATGGATTCAAATTAATAATATATTAACAACTCCCACATGTTGTGATAGGGACCAATAACCAAGACTTATTATGGTTCTATGTAAAAGAAATATATGGCTTTTTTAATTATGTATATTTCATAGTTTTCAGGTTATAGGTGTTACAAATAGTATCAGAGCTCAAGTTTGTACACTAAGACTCTTTGGATATATATATATAGTTGAAACAAATGTGTTTTTTTTAAAGAAAAATTATTAACTAAACAAATGTATGTGTGAACACAGACCCCGCATCAATTAAAAATAAATAAAAAGGGTCAGAATGCAGAGGAGTCGTGGACCACCCGACCCGCCCGAAACAACATATGTTAGTGCTAATCCTGATATTTGGATACAACTAGGTGAGGAATCCCGTCAAGCTAATGCGGTGTTACTCGAGACTGTTCAACAGTTGCGTGCTGAAATGAAAAATTTAAGAACAGACAATGAATGACTATGTTTAGAATAGGAGAAAATTCTTAGAAATCTGTCCAATCAACAGAACCAATGACATCAAGAACCCAGTTCTGAAGGCCTAGAGAAGACCCCAATGACTTAGAATGGACAAGAAAATGCTGAGTCAACTGAAAAACATGGGGAAGATGAAGAAGGACGCTCAGACGATGTCTCTGACCAACACAAAACAAAAAGACAGAAAATTGAATTGCAAGGAGAATTTAAAAAGATTAAACCATCACTCTTTGAAGAGGAATATGAAGAGGCAACATAAGCCTGGCTAATTGATATGGGAAAATATTTGCATATTTATGAGTACATAGATAAACTAAAGGCATGATTGGCAGTTTATCAATTCAGGGGTAAGGCTACCCTTTGGTGGGAACCCTAGTGCTAAAGACTGGGAGAAGACCCCAACGACTCAACATGGAGAAGAAAATACTGAGTCAACTAAAAAACATGGGGAAGATGAAGAAGGGCGCTCAAACAATGTCTCCGACCAACGCAAAACTAAAAGACAGAAATCTAAATTGCAAGGAGAATTTAAAAATATTAAACCATCACTCTTTGAAGGGGAATCTGAAGAGGCAGCAGAAGCCTGGCTAATTGATATGGGAAAATATTTTCAGATATATGAGTACACAAATAAACTAAAGGCACGTTTGGCAATTTATCAGTTAAGGGGTAAGGCTACCCTTTGGTGGGAATAAACCAAAACAGTAAGGAAAATTGACGAAGAGCAGGTTACATGGAACAAATTCCAAAAGCATTTCAAAGACAAGTATCTAATTGAACGTTATTATGATGAAAAAGAAAAATAATTTCACGAGGTAAGATTGAGAACCTTAACCATGGATGAATATGTGAGACTATTCACTTCCTTGCTGCGCTATGTGCCTTATATGCAAGAAGAAAAGGCCAAAATTCAATGCTTCATTAGTAGTCTATTTAACTTTGTGAAGGATAAATTGGGGTTTGACTACCCCAAGACAATGGATGATGTAGTATGGAAAGCTTGCATCTGCTACCAGCAAATGAAACAAAAGAAGGAAGGACCTAAAGGAGGGTGAAACAGGAAAGGTAGAAGCCTGATTCCAAACAGACACCCAAAAATTGCTAGTAGCAGAATTGTACAACAAAAACCTTTTAACAATTTTCCAGCAAGGAATCAACCCAAAGCTGCATATTCTGAAAAAAACAATCAAAAGGAGGTACTAAATCTATTAATGACTGGCAATCAAAACTGCCATTACAACGTTGGGGATGCGGAGAACCCCACTATTACAAAAATTGTTCGCATAAGGCAAGGATGGAACAGCTATCAAATATGCAAGAAGCATCTACGGTTGGAGAAGTGGCAATGGGCATGCCCAAAATTAATGCTGCTCTGCATGATCATCAAGCAGAATATCAACCCACCATGATCATGTGAAGGTATGATTGCTAAGAAAACTGTCTCTATTTTATTTGATCCAGGTGCTAGCTTAAGCTATGTTAGTGCTAAGGTGGTAAAAAAGTGTCAAGTACAGAGCAGTGAGTTTCCAAAACCATGGCTAGTTCAATTAGCCATCAGAACAAAAAGAAGGGTAATTGCAAAAATAAAACATTATCCCATAACAATTCCAGGGAAACCTATTTATGTTGACCTTAATATACTTCCTTTGGGTTTGTATGACATTCTAATCGGGATGAATTGGCTGGAAAATTTTTTGTCCCTAGTGGATTGCTAACAAAAAACTTTCAGTTTTGTTGCTAAATCAAGCCAAAGGAAGGAACTCCAAGGAATAAAAATCAATACCAAGTTACATCCCATCATTGCTAGTCAATTAGGAAAATGTATTAGAAAGGGTTGTCAAATATATGTTGTTCAAGTGGTATTTACAAACACCAAAAATAAAATGACCTCTTTGGAAAACATTCATGTCATTCAAGAATTTGTTGATGTATTCCCTTAATCCATTCCAGGTTTACCACCATATTGATTTCACCATCAAACTGATTCTAGGTGAAGCCCCTATATCCAGGGCTCCTTATTGCATGAGCATACCTGAGTTAACAGAACTCAAAATGCAGCTTTAGAAGCTTCTAGAAAAAAAATATATCCACCCCAGTGTATCCCCTTGGGGAGCTCTCATACTGTTTGTACAAAAAAAGGATGGGACCCTGAGATTATGCATCGATTATTGTCAATTAAACAAACTAACCATCAAGAATAAATATCCTTTACCACGTATCAATGATCTATTTGATCAGGTGCAAGGAGCTAAACTATTCTCTAAAACCGACTTAAGATCTGGCTACCATCAAATAATGATAAAGGAGGAGGACATTTACAAGACTGTATTCCAAACTCGTTATGGTCATTATGAGTTTGTGGTGTTGCCATTTGGCCTCACAAATGCCCCAACAACCTTTATGAGTCTGATGCACGGTATTTTCCAGCCCTACCTTGATAAATTTGTATTGATTTTCATTCACAACATTTTAATATACTCTAAGAACCAGGAGGAGAATAAAGAAAATCTGAGAATAGTATTGCAAACGTTGTGGGAAAATCAGTTATATGTTAAATTTAGAAAGTGTGACTTTTTCAAATATCAAATTCAATACTTGCGTCATGTTATATCAGCAGATGGAATAGCGGTGGATACGGAGAATATTAAAATCATTATGGAATGGACAGCTCCAAAGAATGTTGCTGATATCATATCATTCCTGGGTTTGGCCGGGTACTACCGTCGGTTCATCGAGCAATTTTCAAAAATCGCCTTTCCAATGACTTCCTTACAGAAAAAGGGACGTGCTTTCCAATGGACAGCCGAGTGTCAGCAAATTTTTGAAATACTAAAATACTTGCTTACCACTGCACTTGTGTTAAAGGTAACGGATCCCAAAAAGTCTTTCATGGTTTTCACGGATGCGAGTAAAGAAGGTTTTGGTGGAGTGCTAACACAAGAAGGAAAGGTTATTGCCTATGAATCATGGAAGTTGAAGGAGTATGAACAATGATATTCTACTTATGACCTTGAATTGACAGCAGTAATGCATGCACTTAAAATGTGGCGACACTACTTGTTGGGGAATAAAATTTTACTGTAAACGGATCATAGCAACCTTGCAAATTTTTTCAACCAATCTAGCTTAAATGCTCAACAGGCCAAATGGACATCATTTTGAAGTGAATTTGATTTTGAAATGAAACATTTGGAAGGGAAGGAAAATCGAGTGGCCAACACATTGAGCATAAAAGTACATTGTATTTATGAGGTCCAAAATGTCAAGTACGCTCAAATATCCCTGAAATAATAAAGGAAGCATATATCAAAGATCCAGAATACACTTTTCTTTGGAAGCAGACGAAGGAAGCTCTATTGAAAAAGGAAAAATCATTTTTCGAAATAAATTCTGACAACCTCCTTACTTTTAAGGACAGAATTTATGTTCCTAACCAAAATTCAGTTAAACAATTGATATTGGATGAGTTTCATAGGAAATCATGTGCTAGCCATCCAGGTTACAAGAAATTATTTTCAGTCATCAAGAAAGGGTATTTTTGGCTTAGGTTAAGGAAGAATTTTACTGAGTACTTGTCCAAATGTTTGTAGTCCCAGCTAGTGAAGGTAGAACATTAGCATCCCGCGGGTTTGTTGCAACCACTACCCATCCTAGAATGGAAATGGGAGGCCGTATCTCTAGAATTCATCACCGAATTACCTCACACCAGGAAGCAACACGACTCAATTATAGTGGTTGTAGACAAATTGAGTAAAAATTCTCACTTCATACTTGTGAAATTTACTTACAAAATTGTCGAAATCGCAAACATATTTATGAAGGAAATTTTTCTTCTGCACGAAATACCCAAGGTGGTGATTTTCGATAGGGATGTAAAATTTACATCCACATTCTGAAAAAACACTCTTTTTAGGATTGGGTACTCAGATCCAATTTAGTACTACCTACCATCCTCAAATGGACGAATAGATCGAACAGGTAAATCAAATACTAGAGGACATGTTATGCATGTTTGTGATGCAACAACCACATAAGTGGGAAGACTATCTCCATCTAGTGGAATTTGCATATAATAATGGACATCGTGAATCACTGGGCATGAGCCCCTTTGAAATGTAGTATGGAAGAAAGTGCAGGGTGCCCATAGATTGGAATAATCCAGTTAATAAGCTAGCTTTGGGTCTTGACATGCTAGCAGAAATGGAGGAGACTGTTAAGAAGGTTCGACAAAATCCAAGGGTTTCCCAAGATAGATAGAAAGTGTATGCAGACTAAAAGAGGACATACAAAGAATTTCAACCGAGAGATCACGTATATTTAAGAGTAAAGCCTCGGAAAAGTTCCTTACAATGGCGGGGTTATGCTAGTTAGCACTCCCATATTGTGGACCTTTTCAAGTCTTGGAACGGATTGGGCTTATCGCCTATAAGCTTGCATTACCAGGCCACATTTGGGTCCACAATGTGTTCCATGTGTCTTTGCTAAAAAAATATGTGTATAATCCTCATAATATCATTAACTGGGAAAATATTCAGGTAATCAATTGAGTGGAATATATGACTTTTGGATAAACTGTCTTGGAATAGGTTGTGACTATGAATTGTTTTTGTGTAGGTCGAACCAGAAGGAGATTTTCTGGCATAACCTCTTTGTATTCTTGATCAAAGAGAAACCACCTTGCAGAAGCGAGCCATCACTGAGGTTAAAGTGCAGTGGAAGAACTTTGGCCCAGATGAGGCCACTTGGGAAGAAGAAGAATTTATGTGGAAAGCTTATTCAGCGTTATTTTCTGAAAGCAGAGAGAACACCAGGGGTGATGTTCCTCATATGGGGGGGAGATCTAACACCCCAAGGCGCATAAAAATTACTGTGGTTACTAAGTGGATCTTTACCATTAGTTACTTTAGTTTTATTACCTATTGATGTTAATAATAAATGACTAAGGCTGGGAGGCCAAGAAACATATATTTGGTTACCTAAATTATTGGTAATTAGTAGTCCACATACTTTAACAAAAAGAGAAATTGTTTACATTAATTAAAAGAAACAGTTACAAAAGACAGTTACCCATCTTCCTTGAAGGGAGATTTAGATGAGGAAATGAATCCAGGAGACTATCCCAGAGCTGGGTGGGATAAACCAGTGGAAGATTTCTCAAGAACAATCAGTAAAAAGTACAAGATTTGAGGTGGGATAGGAATCCAGAGGCCCAAGGTACTTGACCGTGGCTGGAATTATTTAACTGTGAACAAAAGAAAGTGCTCAGGGGAGGGTCTAGACGTAATTGCTAGGCTCGTGACTGGGAGGAGAGACTTTCTAAAAAGGATTGAATATTATAGGTTGCTTGAACATATAAGTATCATAGAAAGTTCCATTAATTAATTATTGTTGGATTGTGGAAAAACGATTTAAATGAAAAAATAGAAAATTTCATTAGAAATTGATACTACAAAAATTACTTAAGTACAATACAATTTAATGAGGGAATTTCTTGAAAGTGCATTCAAGCAGAGAATAGAAATTACCAATTTTGAAAATAAAATAGTAGACAATATATGGTAGTAATGCATGAAAAATAGCAAGAAACATAAGTAAGTATAGAGAATAACTATATACAGTAGCTAAACATGCATATGCTCCTAAAGCGTTAAGAGTATTTCTCTTATCACAAACAATGGAACAATCTGTTTGAAATACTATAAATTATTGTCAAATTCATCTATGTATTATGCTACAGAGTCAAACACAAACTAGCTAATACACTGTAACTTGTGATAGGAGTAATACTAGATTACTCATTGTAAAAGAAAATCATATTCAAAAGGAAATGTTTATAGAGATGCCGAACGTGTATATGTGTCTCAATAGAAATAAACCGTGTGAAAAGATATGGAACTACTGCACAGATGAAAAGCATAATAGATTGCATGCCATTTCAGAAATAATCCAGGTGATTCCTGGTGAAAAATAAACTTTAAGCAAATCGCTCTAGAAAGGTCGAGTGACCTAAGACAAACTCACTAAATTCCTAATACTATGAGTAAGAGAACAAAGACAATTTCGGTACATCATTAAATTAGAGGCAAAATAACTACCATAGCGTTTAAGTGTTGAAATGTAAACATTTATTTCATTATAGGAATAACTTAAAAATAAGTGCCACAAATCAAAAAAGCGCAAATGTGTCGATATGACCAAAATCCCTCAACGTCCATCCAGTAGATAACCTAACAAGCTACAACCGAGAAAATACCCACAAAAATGCACATAGTCGATCAAGTCTTGATCATTCACAAAAAATAAACGTGTTGTGCACAATGTTTGACCATTTCCCTTATACTGCTAATTAACTGAAAGAAAAAACTTAAGCAAGTCTCAACTTAAAAGCTCGGCTCAATACCTAGCCTCTTTCCCAAATAGTTAAACATCTTATAGCTTAAAGTCCATACACCACAGTTAGAAGTTCCAACCTGGACACAAACATGGATGCCATAAGCTCTTAAGTCCTTACAGGACGATGTCGTAGCCATACGACTATCTGAGCAAATGTGTAAGCGTACCTGTCACAATACCCAAACAATGGAGTCAGTATGCATGTAATTCTACATCATATGCTAACAGAAAAATGCTGAGAGGAGGGGAATATTACCTGAGATTGGAGAGTTCTAGTTTTGAGTAGCTAACCTGCAATACAGAGAATTCTTGCATTAAAACAAAAGGGAAATGATTTGGAAAAATCTTTGCAAAGATTTAGATCTATAATGTTATGGGTTTAACTTACGCAGATGGTCCTTGGAACAAAGCGTTCCTTGCAATAGCAGAAACCCATTGAACCCTCCTTATGCAAAGAAGGCAGTCCTTTAAATTCGGTACCAGATGGAGACTCGCAACAAAAGACAAAATTCATACAATGCAGAAAATTGAAATCATGAAGTAACAGTCCATCGGGGTTACCTGCCTCCGCAGATCTAACCATCACAACCATTGCAAACCACCAAAGGATTGGTAGATGGCCTAAAAACCTCACCAGACTAGACCATCGCAGAGCAACAAGGTACCTCAGGACGAAAACAACAATGACTCCACCAGCTGCCGGGCGCAAAAAATCAGTTAGGGGGTTAAACCCGAAACCCTCTCCATTGTTGAATCGCCTAACAAATATCGACATACATAAAGTAAGATAGTTGTTGCAAGAGATTGAAACCAGTTGGCGGGCGCAAGCAACATCCTGGTTTACCCATATACCATGTGTCCCCACGTAGAAGAGCCAGCTTGACAAGGTCTGGGTAGGGCCACCGTAGGCCATGTGTGCATTAAACAACATTCTCCATATAAATCTTGTTAACTGTGTAACACAAAATCATACACGTATTACGTTTAAGTGTCGTCCGGTTCTACGGATTCAAATTAATAATATATTAATAACTCCCACAAGTTGTGACATGGACCAATATCCAAAGCTGATTACGATTCTATGTAAAAGAAATAATGTTTTTTTTTTTTAATTATGTATATTTCATAGTTTTCAAGTTATAGGTGTTACATTTATATTTTATAATAACTTTAATTAAAACTAACAAAACATGTTTATTCACTTTTACTTATTATTATAAATGACGATATTTTTTATTTAAAAAAAAATATTTTTTATTTTAAATGAAACATGTGTCAACTCCACAATAAACATGCATATAATCCCACATTGATAATCCCACATCGACCTCATACTAACTTGTAAAATATGCTTATCAAAACCATAACCATTTCGATATTGTGTCTTACATTTATGAGTCATGCCGGTGAACATTAACATTATATAGTGTGTGAATGTCCCCATTGAATTGGATTGCATTATTATTGCTAATAATTAAAAGTTGCACATCCACTTTCACACAACTTTCAATCATTTTTATATACAAGATGGATAATATTCTTTTCTTTTACACCTGGCTCTGATTTATTGAGATTGATAAAATCGTAGCCACAGAATGAGTTCCCGTGTCATAGGAATTCCTCTCCTCCTAATACTCTTACGTTTCTATTTCCGAGCGATAGATGATGAGCCTACGTTTCAAGACGATGAGGGTGACAAGTACGTGAGGGTGACAAATACGTACAAACAATGTTGATGTGTATTTATGGAGTCCTCTTCCTCTTTTCATTCCACCAATATTGATGTGCTGGATTCCTTCCCTCAAGAAAAAACATTATTGGATCTCAACATCCCTAATTTGCCAAATTAGGGGAGATCTATCCATAAAGCAAAAACAACATTATTGGATCTCAACATCGCTAATTTGGGGAGACCTATCCATAGAAACAAAGCACATGTAAAGAAAATTCCATAAGGATCAGAACGACAAGCCAAACTTAGGAAAATGTGATGTGACCTCAACATAATTATTGTCCTAGGAAATCAAGGTTACCTGTTTTACTTTGTATGCTTTTCCCAGTATTAGAGAAAGTCTTACTCCCAAACGTTTCATCACAGCGTTGGAGAAATAGGAGATGGGTTGGAGACAACTACCCACTAAATCTCATTGAGTGGGTATCTAATCCTTTCTCACAATGGGTCACTATAATATATATGAATGATGTGTTGTTTCATTATGTTTGATAAAGATAAAGCGTTGAGGGTTTGGTAGATGGCTTCAAACGAATATGGTAAGATTCCCAAACCCTTTTCCCTTGTGTTCATCTATTAAATTGTATGCTTGTTCATTCAATTAGATTTTGTATATCCCAGTGAACTACAAATTGGGTTGGATTTTGTAATGTAATGAATGAAATTTCACTATCATGTATTATATAATAAATTATTTTAGATTTATTAAGTATAGAGATTAAATTTCTTGATATATAAACTTTTTTAGAGTGAAAAGATATTTGATCAAATTTTTTGACATGTAAACTTTTTTTAAAGTGAAAAGATATTTGATCCTTTTTTACTCTTGGTAGATCCAGAGTTAAGATGGATCCAGATTGGTTTAATTTTTCACAAGAATATCATGGGTTTTCAATACCATGGGTCATTTTATTTTTTTATTTTTATAGAGTTATTTTTTTATTTTTTTATTGTTGTTTTTTTTTTTGAGTTAAATATGTTTACATTGCATTACATTAATATTTTAATTTTATTTCACTTAATCAAAATGTTAAACATTATATTATTTTTTGATTGATAATTATAAAATTTAAAAATAATTTTATAATATTTTATATTTTTTTAAAATATTAATTTTCGTATTACTCATTCAAAATTTCAACTGCATATTAGTTTGTCTTTGACTATTTTTTTTCGTTTATTACCAATTTTTTCGTTTATCCATAGTTTAACATTGGGAATTCAAATTTTGTTATTTATTATTATTATTATTTAAATTTGTTACTTGTAAGATAATTGGTTGAGGTATTATAAATTGTTTAGTAACTTCCTTTTCTATTTACTATTTTTCGTTTTTAATTTTATTTCCTTTTTATTTAACTTTTTGATTTTTGATTTTTGATTTTTATTTTTCTATTATTTCCATTTTCATGGATTATTTAAGATGAGTTATTATTATATTAAAAACATATTTAATAAAATTTAATTATAAAAATATATATATATTAATAAAAATAAAGTGCAAACTTACATATATAATAAACATATATATTAAAGTGTATATATGTTAATATAAACAATACTAGTTCATTATATTTCTTAGTTTTCACTGATGGAATTCAACAATACAATATTTTATTAATAGTTTTATTTTTGTGATGACACCAATAAGTCTTTGTGTTTTTCAATTTAATTAAGCTACATTCAAACTAAGCTAGAAGTAGTAGCTACTATGTAGTCATTTTTATACTTGTCATACCATGGTATTAAGCATGCAAATTTTTCTTTGACTATTATTAATTTGTCTTTGACCAAAAATTTATGCAACTTACAACTTATCCATAGTTTAACATTGAAAATTCAATTTTTGTTACTTATTATTATTATTTAAATTTATTTATTTGTAAGTAGAGCTAAAACTCTGTGTTTTATGCCCTTAATAACTTGATTGAGCACTTAAAATGCTCGATCGAGCGTTCGAAATTCAAATTTCTAATAGCTTGATCAAGGGCACCTAAAATGCTCGATCGAGAGTTTGAAATTCAAATTTCAAATAGCTTGATCAAGAGTTTAACAAACCTTCGATCATGGTTAAATAGAGGCTCGATCTAGC